>JASANF010001635.1:0-16045 GCA_030248245.1 Trissonchulus sp. WLG1_4 | reverse complement strand
GACAGAATAGAACCTCCCAAAGCGAGCGAAGGTGTCAGAATAGAACCACCCAAATCGAAGATGTGAGAACAGGACCCCAAAAAATCGAAGCAAAAGTTGGTAGCAAGGATATTTTCTCAAAAAAATTGCAAACTTTCTTACAATTTAAGTCAATCAGTGTGGAAAAGTCCTCACAACTAGACCAAGACCAGACCCCCAATTTTGAACCATATTATGTTACCTACGTATTCTAACCCCAACCCCTCCATAATACCGGATCTCGCCCCACTTGCCACAGTACCATGACTGCCCCTTCTTCGCACGGTGAGCTTGACATGTCCGGCCTGTTGTGCGTGTTTGAGGAGGGCCAGGGCCTGTTTGTGACTGCCCCCCTCCACCGGCTGTCCATCGATGCGCATCAGCTCGTCCCCGGTCTGCAGGCGTCCGTCCAGACTCGCCGCCCCGCCCGGCACCACCTCACTCACGCGAAGCTGAAACAACAATAATCAAGCACTCAGCGTGCCATGGTGTCCTAATGCTGTCATACATGTATGAGGGGGGATGGTTGAGACCCTCCCAAACTCGAGGGGCCGGGGGGAGGGTCCCCAAATTAGTAAAAATGACACTTTTTTGGGTGAATTTTACAAAATTTCGCAAAATTTCAGGTATTTTTTGGTCAATCGGAGGGGAGGGTCCCCAAAATTTAACCAGAGAGGCCCCCCCGAAATTTTGACACCGTTACATGTATGAATGCTATAATGTTAAGTTGACTTAAAAGATAAGTGAATGTAAAAGGTAAAAGTTATCCTTTGGCGTGTCCGCCCTCAGGTGCGGTGCTTATCTATCTTATAGTGCTCTGAAGCGTCAGGGGTGCCACTTGAAGAATGACTACATCCGTGGAGGAGGCCGGCCACTCAAGGCATAATGCCCTACATGGACCCTTGTTACCCTCCCACATTATTGTGGTACCCGTTTACTTACCCGATGAGGATGAGTTGCTGGATTGGCAGAAGCAATGTGGCCCTAAATCTCTTGCTCAAGGACTGATACGTGAATGTGAAGAAGCGTTATGCTGAGTTTACAAGCAAAACTAAACGATAAGTAGTTTCCTTAGAGGAGACGTTACGTTCATGCGTTACGCCGATTGTACAAGCTATGCTAAGTTTAGAAGAAAAGTTATGCTAACTAACGTTATCTGCAACAAGCACGTTTTGCGAGTAAAGTAAAACTAATTTTCGACAGATTTCGTTGCGACCTTCAGTTCATGGCCGAGGATATTCTTCGAATATAAAACGCGGCTCAAAGTTTTGTAAAGCCAATCGTTTTTGTTTTCCTATCTGAATCTTTTCTACTCAATCTTGCTTTCACAATCGTTATGAAAAATTTTCCGTTTAAGAAACGTTCACAATGAGCCATTCAAATGATTCTCTAATTTAAAACGCAGCGTTTTAAAACCGCGTGCTAGCGTGTCACTCACTGCTAGCTGCCAAAGCACTTTAGCCGTTGTTAATGATACCGCAATGACATGCACCTAAACGTAAGCACGTAGCAAATGGTTCATAGACTTAAAACATTCAGCACTCTGCGAACGCACTGAGATACCGACTTGCCACAGATTTTCTCTACTATGTGCAAAGGTTGCCAGCAGTTCACTTCCGATTTGATTGAATGAGCAGCGTAACAATATCGATCGCCAGTATGTACGTAGCACATACTCATTGTTTTCACCGCTGACATGTTGAGACCCAATTATCACACAGCATGAACAAACACGCTCACACACATAGTGTAGTTTTACGACCTACCAAACTTTACAGTGTAATTATACACTGTGATCGCTTATACGTGTGAATTTGACTGATGTAATATAGTATATACGCGGCGGCTGAGGCCGCCGCGTAAAAAGATGTTACACCAACTTTAGAACATACGTTACGGCGTTACACTGAATGTAGGAAAAACGGTTTGCTGAGTACTGACTGAGTTTAAAAGAGAGCTTATGGTTAACATAAGAAAATAAGTTATGTGGACTTCAGAAGAGACGTTACGTTGACTTATGAAAAGAGGTTACGCGGATTTTACAAGAGACATTACGTTGACTTTATATAGATGTTACGTTAATATTGAAAGATACATACGTATATAAATTTAAAAAATTAATACCTAACCAATACACTTTTTAATACGTAGTTTAAACGTGTAGCGATTGGTAAATTATATATATGTATATAATTATAACTTACAGTGAACTGAAACGGTGGTATAATTTCGATAAAACTTTTCATGACTTGTATAAAAGAAACCGACTTTGGTTAGACAAACTATCAAAAATAAAGTGAAAACTTGGCTATAATTTTCCATAATTAGAGCCTCATTTTCGCTCCAAAATGCTTAAAATACGTATTTTTTGCCAAAGTTCACATTAACTCAAAAATATTGTACCTTATTTTGACTTTTTACAAGTATATGCCGAAACTTGAAACATTAGGGTCAAACTTTGTTTGGAATTTAAAAAAAATAAATTCAAGAAATTAAATTAGTGAACTGATAATTTTGGTCACATTTTACACAATTTTCAGCAAAAATATGCCAAAATAGTTTTTAACGTGTGCAACATGTCCAAATTTAAGCCCATATTTCGCACATATTTTTCGATGTATTTTTCAACCACAAAAACTTCACTTTCAAAAATGCAAACGAAATTTTCATTTTCACCTCTTAACCTGACTGATATATAGCGCGTATGTAATTGCGATAAAAAATGAAATTTTTGCAATTTTTTTCAATTCAGAAAAAAAGAAGTGCTCAATTTTTCATGTTCACATATGCGTATGTCAGGTCAGTAAAATCCAACAAAAGATAGGAGGGCGAATGTGAAAAATCAAGAGAAAAAATAAAAAAATGGTGTTGCATTTAACCTAAAAAGTTTTTCAAAAAAATTAAAAAATTATAAAACGTTTATAATTATAATCTATATCCAAGATTTGCTCCACCCCACATTCTAGTTATGAAATATCACTGCAAATCCCCCCAACCCCACACACGCACGTGTTTGACTAGTACAATAGAATTAGACTGTAGTAAGTCACGTAGTACGTAGTATACCACCAGAAAATTTCACAGTTACAACAGCTATTGTGCACACACGTACAACAATGGACGGAAAACTGTTTATTTTTGTTGCTCTTTTTTCTGCCCCACCAATGTTATATACTAGTCAATCCTGAGCACAGTGAAAGTTAGTGTTAAGAAAAAATGGTCAATTGAAAAAGTCTACGTATACTTTTCAAATTTACGGCTGTTTTGGATTGTGGATTCGTGTGTGTGGTATTTTACGATTTTTTTTCTAAAGAATACTCAGCTACACATGACTATGCATTTGCATACGTATGAATGTTATGAAATTCCGTCAGAAAAATGAATTTATCAAATTATATTACAACTATTTCAACAAAAGAATGGGAAAAATTTCTTCTATAAAAGGACATTAGAGAGCAATAAAAATAGAATGGGCTCTATCAAACCGGCAGAAGAAAGAAAACTGAAAGAAATTATGCAAATCGGTTATTGCCGTATAAAAGTTTTTCTAAACTTTGGGAAATTTCACACTTATTCTTGAAATTTAAGCACTATATATATATTTGTTAAAAACATGATAATATGCAAAAATATAATTAAAAATAAGTGGATTTCGATGGAACTTAGTGGAAAAAATGCAACTTAAGGGGTAAAAATAACGAGAAATGGCAAAAATTGATAAAAAGAAATTCGATAAGATTAGAACATGATAATATGTTTTAATAGACACTAATAAGTAATAACTATAGTTATTAAATAATCTACTGCTTGTGATTCGGGTTAGTTATCACTGAAACACTGGACAAGAATTTCACCAGAAATAACTAAGTCGCTAAAGATAATCTCTGTATTGTACTGCAACAGCCCACAGCAAAAAGGCTTAGGATACAGACTAAAGCCCGGTTTATCCTTGTCCTTGTCCCTACCGTTTTGTCCCTAAGCCATTTCCAAAAAACTGCATAGCCAACTATGCCAATTTTTTGCAAGACGATAGTTGAGGTCACTTCTAGAGACCGTATACAAATAATTAGCTCAAACGCTTGTGTCAATTTTTAACAGCAGCTGACCGAAAATGCCCTTGTCCCTGTCCCTGTGTCCTTAAGGACAAGTATGAACCGGGCTTTAGAGGACAGGCTGACTGAACCGAATTCGCAGAAGGTACACGTCCGGAAAAATAGTGAAAAATACACTACTGGAGTTTTAAATAAATACTTCTGTGCTGAAGGCATAATAGTCGTCGAATTCGTGCACTACTAAACTAATTCCAAAAAAATTAAACAGCTACAACTCAATTCTCAAACCACTGTTTCCAAATCCCAAAACTTTTTCAAGTTAAACTCGAAAATTTACTTAAGGGGGGGGGCTACCCAGGTCAAAAATCAAAGTTCTCCAATTTTGCTTATACATATGTTACTCCCCCAAGGTACCCCAACCTAAGATAAGAACAATTAAGCTTGAAGGTGCACTTTTGGTTCGGTGCCTTTGTCAGTGTATTTACATAGGCAAAAGCACGCAAAAAAGCCTAAAAGTAGCCCTTAGATGGACAGTTCTAACACAAACCACATTAAGCCAATCAAGCTGAAACTTGGCATAGTAGTACCTCACATGTATGCGCAAAATCCTATGATCCGGATTTTTGATATGTATTTTCAATTCTAAAATCGAGGGCGAAATGTGAAAAAATGGCCGTTTTTTGGGCCCGCCAAATTTGAGTGATTTTACATTTGGCGTCACTGCTCAGGCCATGGGCAAAAATTTAAAAAAATGGATCATAGAGGTTGAGATATGACATTAGGCTATCGAATCATGTAAAAATCAGCTTCGTCAGTATTAACAAAAATTTCGAGTATAGGAACGCTTTGTGAGCACAAAAAACTTTTTTTGCGCCTATGATTTACACGTAAAATTGAATTTTTGGGCGCCCCTAGTAAAAAATTGGCAAAAGCATTGGTTCCAGTTTGTTACATCTGCGACGCGTCTTCCCTGGGGCTACATTGTGTGCAAATTTGAAGCGAATCGGAGAACCTAAAATTTTCACTTATACAGGTAGCCCCCCCCCCCTTAAGTAACTAGACTCCACTCCACCTGCTACTTAAACTCCTACTACTACACTTACTTAAACCTTACATAATAAAGCTACCTAATCTCTTCAAAATAGTCATTCATAACAAACCTGAGTAGCCTCCTCTGCCCCGCCACAGACCCTGAATCCAAATCCCGCACCGGTAGCCAGCAGATTAACCGTCAATTCACGGCTCAGATTAGTTGTCGTAGACTGATGATTGACCATCGGTTTGCTGGTTGACCTTTGACCCCCAGAGCCGCACCAGACGGCCGCCGGAACATAGTCGGGGGTGGAGGCAAAATTGCCCGAGTGATTTTTCACTCGCAGGGGGGGTTGTTCCGTTGGTTTGGGGGGAGCCCCATTGCGACTGGGCGGACGTACGGGCAGATTCTCATAGATCGGCACCCCCCCATCCCGCCCGGAACCGTTCAGGCTTAGCTGATGCTGCTGAGCGGCAGAATGGCGTGCATGCTGCAGAGCCGGGATATAGCCATTGGGCTTGGGGGGCACGCGGGGGGGCGGGGTGTGATCCGTCGGGTGGTGGGGGCCAGTGCGTTTGGGCTGTAGGACGGGGGGACTGAGACTGCCCCCACGGTGATTGCCCCCGCCCCCTCCATTCTGGTGGTGGCTGTGGTAGTTCAGGTCGCCTGAGGAAAGGCTGGGCCCGGGGGTCTTGGAGCGAGGCTTGAGGAGGGGCAGGGCGGAAGAATTAGATCGATGACTCTGGCCGCCAAACAATTCGGTGGTGGGCGTTTTGGCACGACGATTGGCGATGCCTGCAATCAATCCTATTAATTAAAAAGTCGGATGTGGACGGTGTCTCGGTCTGGGGGGCGGGGCTTGTCCTAGAATTTTCGAAATTTTAGGGGGGGGGGGGGTTGTCCCGAGGCTTGGGGGGCTTGGACGGACAAAAACGCAAAAATTTCACATTTTTGCCTAAAAAGGGAAAGTTTCGACAAAATTTGGCTAATTTAGCAATTTTCTCGGTTTTTGCTTATTTTTGAAGCATTTTACAGCGATCTGGGGCAATTTTTTAGTTTTCAGGCACCTTTCTTTCAGCGTCATGGACGGGTGCTTGTCCCGGTGGGTCAAATCTGATGGGTGGGCTTGTTCCGGAACCTCGAATCTGGGGAGGGGGCTTGCCCGCCCACAAAAACCCCCAAGTCCATCTGTGAGTCTGACAAAAAAGTCTGGAGCCTGAGACAAAAGGTAACACGCCATTTCATTACGAAAAGAAGCAATTGCCAGCATCAAGAGTACAGCGAGTAGTCACAAATTAATATATAATAGCGCCACCAGTTTTGCTTCGGGGTTTAGCAACTTCTGGTCAGACTTTAGTATTACATAATTACGTCTGTTGAAATGTCTATTATTGATATTAATTTATTTAGCTTCATTTATCAATGTTAAATTATTAATAGTTAAATTAACTCAATCATACATCGCGTCCAAACTAGAGTGTGGGGGGGAATCGCTCTCTCAAACGAGATCCCTTAAGAACAAGTTTTACAAACAGTTATTCACTAACCCCCCCTCCCAACAAAAAAATTGCCGTTAGCACTACACTATACAGCCGCCCATATTGTGTGGCATGTTTACACAAAATATGCCATGAAACCAAGTCACATAAAATAAGATAAACATGAAACCGGAATCTTGTTCAAAATTGAACTTAGCGGATTAAATTCAAATTCATTTTGTTAACAAGAATGAAACAATATAGTATCAAATCTAATCTGGTAAATCCAATGTTGAATAGGCCTAGGGTTGAGATTGGGTTCACACAAACAACCTTTATTGTAAATTCACGTACTTGAATGTTCAGAGGAAGCTTTATAGCCGTAGCCGGGGTGATAGCTAAGGGGTCTTTGACCGCGTAACGGGGAATCGATCTAGAAAATAAATATTTTTTACTTTATAGGATTTTTTAATCTTCCATACCAAATAATTTATGGCTTCACGAAATTGAGTCGATATTAACTAAAGTCAGACCAAAAAATGCTGGACCCTGAAGGGGTAGTTTTATTTTGACTGAACCGTAAGAGATGACCCCATGAACCCATATTATATCAATCGAAAGCTATTGGCGAGATGAATGCGTTCCCGTAGTTAGTTCCGGTCTATATCCGGTCACCGGAAAAAATCAAGTTTGAGCAAACCGTAATAGCTACTACCACATGTTTGGTGTCAATCGAAAGCTCTTGATGAGCTAAGGTCATTTCCGGTGTCATATCCGGTCTATATCCGGTCACCGGATACTTAAGCTAAAAAATATGTTTTGAGCTTTTCGTTGCAGACACAATGCTAAATCCAATAACAGTTCGAGAACACCTAACAAAGATGTTTTACTGAAATTCATGGGGTTATCTTTTACGGTTCAGTCAAAATAAAACTACGCCTTCAGGGTCCAGCATTTTTTGGTCAGACTTTAATTAAGTCGATAAACTAAACCTACACCACTTCTTAGGGCCTTTTCATAAAAAGATTAAAAATATTAAAACTAATCAGCGATATTCAAAATATTTAACGTATTTAATCACGTTTTCATAAAATCAAGATTAAAACATGCCAAGCTGAGTGTCAGCCAGCGCATATGTTAAAGCATATGTTTAATCTTTTTATAAAACGATCTTGGATAAAATTTCACGCTGCCATCAAATAATGATTTTTTAATATTTTTAATTTTCAGAGCTGCAACTGGATTTTAACGTCGTTTTCACAAAGATTTATTTTAATCTTCGATTTTTAATCTTTTTATGAAAAGGCCCTAAGCTTAAAGTTACGTTAGGGAACTAGTTAAAAAACTTTTAGACAAAATCACCGCATAATAATCTAATCAATTATATGAACATGCTGATTTCAAAGTGAGAAAATATCACCTACTTTTTCTACCAAAAAAAAAAACACAAAAAACAACTAACCGATCCTTCCGAGGGCGAATTATGACTAGCCATTATAGCAATCGAAGACCCTCCTCCATTATTATTCTGCGGGTGGTGGCTGTTATTCACAAAAGTCCGTTGTTGGCCGTTATTCATCATGGCATGATTATTAATATGCTCCGAAGCGGGCATATTTTGGTGTCGGGGCGCGCTAGGGTTACGTTGCAGAATAAAGACGGCCTCTTGGCCAATGGGGCAGGATTTCAGAGCATCCACTACGCGAGTATGATCCAGCCGGAGCATATCCTGTCCATTAATTTGGCATATAATGTCACCAACGGCTAGACCGATGCAGCGATCACGATCCATGATTTCCTTCACCCGTTGCCCCAGGGGGGAGTCGGCTATCGTAAACCCAAACCCCCCCGGGCCGCGAACGATGCCAATTCTATGCCGTTGCCCCCTAGCCCAAACCGTAGCCAGCAGAAGATCCCCATTGGGCATTAGGGGAGGGGGCTGACCGGCTATCTTCAAATGAGTCTGCGCCTGATCCAACGGCTTGCCAGGGGGGCCCTGGGGCTGATGGGGCGGTTTGTGGTGGTAGGGGGGGGAGGAGGCGTAAGCGTCTTGGGTCAGTACTTCGCTGGTGGGGGGCAAAAGGAGGGGGTAGCCCCGACAGGCGCGCAGGGAAACAAATTGCCCAACGGGAATCGACTGAAACAGTTGGATGGCTCTGGCCTGCGTGGCCCCCAGCACGCAAACTGTGTTGATGTAAACAAGTACGTCGCCTGAAACATAAACCGAACAGGTTTCGTCAATGATTAGGCGGCGGCTGAATTCATACTTACAGCCGTATGGGACCGTTCAGAGTGGCGAAATTGGACTAGAACAAGCACTTTTGTTGACGAGCGCACGTATTTCCACATGATGACAATGAGTATTATTTTACCGTATCGGTAAAATTAGGCGCGGCATGCACCAAATTATTTTGTAAGTAGTCCTTAATGTCATATACAGATTTGAGATAACAGATGTTACGCAGAGTTTCATTTTTATTCGAGTCTGAATTTGTCACAAGACTTGAGAAATTTGGCAGTATTAAATTTTTTTCGACGATTACGTTTTACGCATGTCTAAGTACATACGATTTGAGAATTGATCGATGATTTAGACAAGACTGATACCTATGGCATTTGATTTTTTTATCAGGCAAATTTGAAAAAAAACAAAAACATTATAGTACACTTTCGAAATCCAAAAATTGCCAAAATGGCAGAACTGATGGGAATCGAACCCTAACAATATATAGAGCTTAAAATAACAATCGATTATATCGATTGTCAACCTGCCAGTATTATGCGGAGACACACACACGCAGTACGCACACACAATAACTTATCACACAAACACATACGTACACACGCACATAACGTGCATGAGCCAGCAGGTCAGTCCTGCAGGCTTCAGTGTTGCACTGAAACTGAATATGATTTACATGCATTTTCAGTTTCAGTGCATTAACTGAAATTAGGCTGAGGCGGCCGCGCAAAAAAGGAGACTTATTTGGAACAGCTGAGACAAAAAAGTTGGGGTAAAGAGGCGGGGCACAGCATAGAATTCCAAACACATCTACAGCGAATGGCGTGGGGGGGAATAAATCTTAATCTAATCCATGTAATCCGACTAACCCGGCCTCAGGGTTCCGTCTTCTTCGGCCGAACCGCCAGGCACAATGCTCTTGATTTGCAAAAATTCCTCCGTGGAGGCATTCTCATCGTTGCCGATCAGCGTAAAGCCTAGACCCCGGGGGCCCTTGAGGAGTTTGGTGCTCAGAATTTCGCCGTGTAGATCGTCAGGATTACGGGTGAAGACATAAGCTGAAATTAAGTTGTCTAATAAAAATTAGACCAGTTAGGTCCAACTCTTTACCGCCTCAAACAGGCTGAACTTTTTTCAGTTCGAAACTCGAAGTTTGGTGGTTATCAGTTAACAAAAAGCTCGCTGCTTAATAATTTTAGTCCGAACCAAACATAGCCGGTAGACTAACAGTCTGAGTCTCATAACACCAGCTTCAATTGTGATCAAATATTATTATATTCTTCCTAAAACTCAGACTGAAAAGACTGTTAGCTAAGTATCAGCTTTTTGTTTTCAGCTGAATTTTAGAGCGCTGATGTTTAGTCTAACTAAACTAAGTCCAATTTCAGGACTAACTGAGCTGTTAAACATGCATGTTAAACCTTCTTAGGTAAACCGATCGTAGTTCAGAAATAGATTTGGCTGGACTAAAATTATGTAAACTCAACTCGTAGTCTAAAAAATACCAACCTACTGGAATAAAATCCAGAGTCGAAACATAAATGAAAACAAAATTACTATAAATCCGTTGCAAAACTACCAAGACTAAAGTCCGCTAAATTTACTAAACTTCAAAGAACTTATTAGTCAAATTTTCGTTTTTCACAAAATAAATAAAATAAAAACAGATCACAAAATAATAATTATTGACAGTCCATAAAACACTTACGCGCAGACACAGGTTTCTCATATTGCGTTCGTTTATTGATATGACTAAAAAACACAAGCATTCACATGTAAAATACTAAATCTGCTCAAAATACACCGTCAGAGCCCGTCAATTTTTCGCTTCACACTTAACCACAGAATTAACACTCTCACCTTAATCTACGGGTCTTTCGGTGAGAACAGCTCTAAGCAGTGGCGGATCTAGCAATTTTTTTCGGGGGGGGGGGGGCGACCCCCCCCCCAATCGGCCATTAGAATAAACTACATAAATTTACTGGTGCGGGGGTCTGGGGCGGCAGCCCCCAGAAGCCAGACACTTCTACGTTTTTTGACCCCGGACTATCC
The DNA here is from genome assembly GCA_030248245.1 of Trissonchulus sp. WLG1_4. Classification (NCBI taxonomy): domain Eukaryota; kingdom Metazoa; phylum Nematoda; class Enoplea; order Enoplida; family Ironidae; genus Trissonchulus; species Trissonchulus sp. WLG1_4. The sequence goes on along the minus strand of JASANF010001635.1, from coordinate 5,170 downwards.
TATGAAATCTGCAAGTTTTATCAAAACACACAGTTGCGGGGGTCTGGGGGTGGCAGCCGCAGCCCCCAGAGGCCAGACACTTCTATGTTTTTTGACCCCGGGATATCCTCTAAAATCTGCAACTTTTATCAAACTTTACTAAAGTAGAGAGGCGTTACAGTTTCTGTGCCATTGTAAAGCAAATAGACGACACTTATTGTAAAATTGGAACTAAAAACATAGATTACAAAAATAATGGGCCGGCATGCTGGTTTTTTTTGCGCAAAAACGTTCGCTGGGGGCGGCAGCCCCCAGGGCAAAAATTGGAGAAATTTTTAATTTTTAGAGCAAATTTGGTCAATTGGAGACGTATCGGAAATTTTTTCGGTCGGGCAATAAAAACCAAAGGGGGGACCCTTGTGTAAAATTTCAGTCTGAAATAATTTCGGGGGGGGGGGGGGGGCGCCGCCCGCGCCCCCCCCCTGGATCTGCGCTTGGCTCTAAGTACTAAGTTACCTCACTAGCTGAGATGAGCTACTCAATTCTCACAGTGCAAGTTACAATGCAGAAGGTTTGATGTCATTTTGGTCGATTCTAAAAAACTAATCCAGCTAAACTGTCCACCAAAAAACTTACTCCACGTAATAAACGCCATATTGAGGGTCATCCACCTTTTCCCAACCAAAAGGCAAATCCGAACCTGAAAATAAGCATAAAGTTGAGACCAAAAACAAAAAACTTTACACCATGACGACTTCAACGTTTTTAAAAATGCTCAGTGAAGCTGGCTTATCTCAATCATAATGATTCAGACATCCCAACACAAGCTATTCAATCACATCATCGCATTTATATTGAGGTGACACGGGATTTTTTATAACGCCGCTGAAGCATTAACAAAACAGGTTTCGTTACTGTTAAATCAACTATTTCCATGATGAACCATACTTGTACAGAAATATCGTGAGGCCTCATCTATTATGAAAGCAAAAGTTGTTCTTGAGAAATCACTTAAAAATTTGAGTCAACACTATTAGCAAGAGTAACCCTCACCTGAAACATTATCAAAACAGGTTTACTTACTGCAACTTGCAATGCTTTCAGACAGAGAGGGGCGAGATCGGGGGTCGGACCACTGAGTTGTACCCGTATTGTGGCTTAAAAATAAAAAAGCATAAAATTTAAAAGCATTCTATTAACCAGTGGCGTAGCCAGGAAAAAATTTCGGCCCTCCCCCCGGCTACGCCCCTGCTGTGTACGTATCACCTGTTGAACTCTGAGTTGCGTTTCAAGTTCAAAACCGTTCAAAACTAGAAGATTATACATTTCATTTTCAATATTGAGTGGAAAATGAAAATCCTATGTTTGGCTCGGTATCTTTATAATAGACAATAAAAAACACAATTATATACAAAATAACGCAATAAAAAACAAGCTGATAATTATATATAGCTTTTTCACCTAGACCAAAACTGCCCCCCCCCCATCAACTTTCCAGACTCTAAAGTCTAAAAAAACTTACTCAATGAAATACTTCTCTCCCTGTTCAGTGTATCCAATTTCCCAGTTCGGGGGCAGGGGGCCAAAGCCGGAGGGTTCGCCACAGGCACTGGAAGTGCTAGGGTAGCTCTGGTGAGGGGTCCCTGAGACGGCCGTCGTTGGTTCTTGGGGCGGAAAGAGGGGTGGCATTTTCGGGGTGGCGGGGGGTTTCAGCAGGGGACAGGGGGTGCCATAATAATTGCCATCATAGACACCGCTCTCCAGCAGGTGACCTTCCTGGTCGAGTTTAATAAATTCCTCAACGCTCACAAACTGATAATCGATGCCGTCCACTTCTCCCGGTCGACACTGTCTGGTTGTACCTGAAGAAACCCAAAAAAACAAATAGTTATGGTTATTTTTTAGATAAAAAATGTGAAATATATATAAATAAATAAATAAATATATATTGAAACCGACGTGGGAGCGGTCGGCACAGTATATACAGCTGCCATACATGTATGAGGGGGGGATGGGGGGGAACCCTCCCAAAATCGAGGGGCCGGGGGGCAGGGTCGGCCAGGGGTGGACGCGGGTCGAAATTTTCGACCCGCGACCCAACCCAACCCACGGCTCGACAATCGTGGGAAACCCGCGACCCAACCCGCGCCGTAAAACCCGACCCGCGACCCACTTTGACCCACCACTCTATAACCATAACGTATATACATTATACAGGGGTGTGTAGTGTAGCCAGGATTTTGAAAAGGGGGGGTCGTACCTTGTCCTTGCTGACTTATTTAAACTCACTATTGCGGGGTCTGAGCTGAGCCCTTAGAATCCAATTATTATTACACTTATTGGCGTTTGGCGAAGTGGCTTACATGACAAAATGTAAATTTGGTCGTTTAAAATAAATAAACTAACTGTTGCGGGGGTCTAGGCCCTAGGGGCGGCAGCCCCCAGGAAAAATGGAGTTTTTTCTATTTTTTGGACAAATTTAGTCAACTGGAGACGTAATAAAAAAATTTTTCCGACAGGTAAATTAAAAACAAAAGATGGGAATTTCATATCAGACAGTACACTACACAAGCATATATAAGGTTTCATGAAAGTTAACAACAAGGAATGGTATGTAAGCCATAGAGTTTGCAGGTGTCTGGGGGCGGCAGCCCCCAGGAAAATATTTTTAGAATTTTTTAATTTTTAGGCTAAATTTTGTCAGTTGGAGACTTATCAGAAATTATTTTGGCAGGACTATAAAAATCAAGGGGGAAACCTTGTCGACAATTTCTTCAGGTTCCAGTTTACGCGGGTCGGAAAAATTTTTTTCGACCCGCGCAGCCTGAAGTGGATACCCGCGGGTCGACCCACGGCTCAAATTTTCCGACCCAACCCAACCCGCGGGTACCCACGACCCGCGTCCACCCCTGCAGGGTCCCCAAAATTTGGACAAAATTTTAAAAAAATGGCCATATTTTGCGAAATTTTTGCTAAATTTAGGGTATTTTTGGCGACCAGGGGGGAGGGTCCCCAAAATTTGGCCGGAGAGGCCCCCCACCCAAATTTTGACCCCGTTACATGTATAAGAGCTGCCCAACTAGATCATTTTTTCAACATTACTAGCTTTTTAACAAAGACCCCTTAACCAAAAATGGCAGAGGAATTTTTGCTGACAGAGTATAATAACATACCATACATCATGTAACGGGGTCATATTTTGAGAAATTTTTACAAAATTTAGCAAAAGGATCTTTATGCACATTTTTATTTTTGGTCGATCAGGAGAGATCAATGGATAGTATACCAATCAAACTGATATTACGGAACACATTTCGAGTCAACTATTAAACAAATTACAACCCGAAAGACAAATAGGTCAGTAACGATCATGTGATAGGGCGGCCATAGACAATGAACATGTATACATGGAATTTATACAAAAAGGTAAAAAATGCCAGAGCCGAGACCAGTCTGACTACATGCCGGATAAACTTTCAAATCCTACTCAAAAATCAAACTTCCAAAATTCCATAAACTAAAAAACTTGAGTACCACACTTCGCAAAAGCATGTTATGTGTATTTCAATGTCCAAAAACGTATATACGTATGTATGTATATAAATGATATATATATACTACCTACGCAGCATGCGTTTTCGTACTATATCTAGTCACTGCCAAAAAAAGCTCAATCCCAGCAAAATCGGCTTAGCCTGAAAAAGGGGCCATAAAAAGTTTCACAACACACAATGACACGCTTCGGCTAACAATTGCCTTTTTGGTTCATGAAGCAGTTATATATATATACATTTCATAAAAAACACATTCTTTCAAAAGTTATACAAGCTTATACACTCAAAACATTTGACGCCGGGATACTCCTGCCAGTATTTATACGGGATCTCAATCTGGGGGGAGGGGAGAGACACTGGTCTGGATATGCCGCAATTTGCTTGGGACAATGGGAAGCTTGTCTCAATAGGTCAAGTCCATAGATGCACACCCCTCAAGTGGGTCGGCACCCCCACCCCCCAAATAACAAAACCAGGACCCCGCCCCTTCCGCCGGGGATCGTTCACCTCACCACCCCCTCGCCGATTGCGGTCGCAGTTCTCTGCCAGTTCTCTGAATCTCTGGCCAAGACTGAGGGGGCGGCGGGGTCTTGTCCCGAAATGTCAAATATGGGGTCTTGCCAGGGGTGGACGCGGGTCGTGGGTACCCGCGGGTTGGGTTGGGTCGAAAAATTTGAGCCGTGGGTCGACCCGCGGGTACCCACTTCAGGCTGCGCGGGTCAAAAAAAATTTTTCCGACCCGCCAAAACTGGAACCTGAAGAAATTGTCGACAAGGGTCTCCCCTTGGTTTTTATAGCCCGGACAAAAAAATTTCTGAGACGTCTCCAATTGACAAAATTTGGCCTAAAAATAACAAGTCGGTGCCGAGGCTACAAAATTCTGTCACTGTTCACCATTGTTACAGACAGCATACTTGCATTTATTGATTGATTACGTACTTGCATATACGCAGACAAAAATAAAGCAGCCAGCACCCAGCTGAATTTACACGCAAAACATATAGGCGATCAAGCGTATGTATGCAGCAGTGTTTTGCACTGCAGCATCTATGAATCAAAACAACAGTTCCTTCTCTAGAAGGAACAAAAATTTTTCCTGGGGGCTGCCGCCCCCAGACCCCTGTTAACTATATGACTTACCATTCCTTGTTGTTAACTTTCATGAAAGTTATATAAGTTGTGTAATATACTGTCTGATATGAAATTCCCATCTTTTGTTTTTAATTTACCTGTCGGAAAAATTTTTTGACTAAGTCTCCAGTTGACCAAATTTGTCCAAAAAAAATAGAAAAAAATTCCATTTTTTTCTGGGGGCTGCCGCCCCCAGACTCCCGCAACAGTTAGTTTATTTACTTTAAACGACCAAATTAACATTTACATTAACATCATGTCAGCCACTTCGCCAGTAAGTGTAAAAATAATTGGATTCTGGGGGCTGAGCTCCGACCCCGCAATAGTGAGTTTAAATAAGTCAGCAAGGACAAGGTACGACCCCCCCCCCTTTTCAAAATCCTGGCTACATGCCCCTGTATAATGTACGTTATGGTTACAGAATGGTGGGTCAAGGTGGGTCGCGGGTCGGGTTTTACGGCGCGGGTTGGGTCGCGGGTTACCCACGAGGGTCGAGCCGTGGGTTG
>JASANF010001632.1:0-15866 GCA_030248245.1 Trissonchulus sp. WLG1_4 | reverse complement strand
CTTGGTTTTATTGAGCACCAGTTATAAAAAATGCTGTAATTTATACTCTAAAATGTTATCAATTCTTGAATATCCTACGTTTGGTTTACTTCATACTTCTCCTTGTCCGAAAGTAATTGTCTTAAGCTAGTTAAATCCATGATTTTTTGCACAATGTTATGGATTCATAGTACCTGGGTTTTTTTCGCTGGCAATTTTTCGCAATTTAATGCAGTAGATTTTACATTTTTAAATGTTAATAAAACATTATTCCGCCTATATAAGATTAAGACGCAATTTTTAACCTTTTTGGCCAAAAAACAACGATTTTGACATTTGTATTTAAATTTATGGAGCCGTCCTAAGAATTTTGTGCAATTTTTCACAATTTTCAAAATCGATGCTCAGCCGTAAAGAAATTTCAGAAGACCCGACCCGACCAATGACCAAGCTCACAGGAAAACCACATTTAAAAAACATGTTAAAATCATGTTAATTGGATTTGATTTAACATGAAATTAACATGTGTGAAAAACATGTTAAAAATATGTTAAAATTTTAACATAAATTTAACATGTTTTTCGCAAGCTGCGCCCACCAGCCTGGTTTTTAACATAAATTTAACATATGTTAAAATTATGCTAAAAACAAGTTTATTTTTTTAAATAGAATTAACATGTTTTTTGAATATGTTAAAAACATGTTACAGCTTTTAACAGGATTTTAACATCTTTTTAACATATTTTTCAAAATAACATTTTTTTTAGGATTTTTAACATCTTTTTAACATATTTTTCAAAATAACATTTTTCATGTTAAAAACCTTCAAAAAATTAGAACGAATGACAAGTTTACATGGAATTAACATATTTTTTATATATATATTTTCAGAATTTTTATCATATATTATACAGTTACTCAATTATATACAATTACAGCTTTGTAGTTTGTTTTAAGCCTAACGTTAGGCAATTTTTTTTCGCATTTGCGAACGTTTTTGCGCAAAAAAAACCCAGCATAGTACTCAAGCTTGCGTGCAGAAATGCAATCGTCATTAATTAACCGTAACCGCTGCATTATTTACTCCAACAGTTCAAAAATGATTTTTGTATACAGACAAACGGACACTCTTACGAAGTTGCGGACAAGTATAAATCAGGCTTAATAATGTATACGTTTTGTGCAGATATCGATCCGAAGAGACCGAGAAGTGAGCTTATTCCCATGCGAGATTACTTCCGATTCACTGTCGTCAATGCCAAATCAAAAGGTAGCTTGCTGCACGTGATGTGGGGATTTTTATGCCATCATAACTATGTAGGAATGTATGGAAATATTGTCGTGCTGAAAGGGACCAGGTTCACTCACTACTGATTTCTATTTAACCGGCTATTCTCTGCTTTTTAGTCTGAAATTACGTATGAACAGAGTTATGTTTAGTTAAAGTGACTAAATGCTTTCGCTGAAACATCTAACTGAAAGGTTTCGTCTTTTTGCAGCCAAGCTAATGGAAGTGAATATGGATGTGGATGAATCTCAACGACTGTCTGAGGAACAAGTGTTAGCCCTCGACGCGGTGACGGACGATTCTACTTTCCTCATGCAAAATGATGCTCTCAAGGCTTTAGAGAAAACCCTTCAGTGGACTAAACGTATGGGTAAAAAGTAGTCAAAATTAAGTAACCAATGTTGTGTATGAAAATCTTTCATTCAAACCTGGTTTGTGAGGAATGTCAGGAATGTGACATCTTATACTTATACAAGTGGTTTCTTGATACAACGTAGCTCGTCGGTAATTTACTTAGGATTAAATTTATTCATATAATTTTTTGATATATCATTTTAATAATTATCATTATCATAATAATTTAATATTATAAAATAATAAGTTATCATTTTTAGTAACTATCCCAGTCAACACAACTGAATTACGTGTTTTTTATTTATAAATAGAATCAGTTATAGTGTGCTAAAATCAGATAACATTTTTTGACATGAACGGAATCCTATTATTTGACAACAAATTTAGTCGTATACTTTTGCTGTTTCAGCCGAAAATCTGATCCCAGCCCTGGACATATTTCACGTAGCTCTGTTGAGGCCGAGCGTGGCTGCTCACTTTTTCAGCCCAAATCGTGGCCTGGCCTTGGTCGATCAGTTGGCCAGCTATTTGTCCAAGAGCGATGGCAAGACTTCCGTTCCCCTGAGCATCTGCGTTTGTCGCATTTTATGCAACGCACTGGCCACTGAAAATGGCCGCCCCTGTTTTCAAGACTGTGGCCCGGCCCTGCTACCGCTGGTATTCAATAGCTGTCTGGTGGGATGCGAAAAACCGTCGGCGCATTTGGCCGCTGTTAGTTTTGTGGCCAATTTGGCCAAATTCGTCCGGGATAAAAGCCTAGCAGATGTTGCGGCCAAATTGATTAAAATTTTGGCCGAAAAATTACAGTTTGCATTGGATGATCCAGCTAGCGCGAGTTGGGGGGCGGATATTTATTTGAGATGGCTCATTGGCTTGGGCACGATTCTGTGGGGATCTGATGTTTCGCTAGCCGTCTCCCGGTCCTGCAGTTTGGCGACCGTCATTAGAATTCTGAAGGATCGTGTTGATAACGAAGAAGGAAAAAACCTGGCAAGATCTATTGAACGGATGCTAATGGCATGATCTTTTAATGATTCGTTTGCATGTGTACAGCCGTGTGTCCGTAACTGGTGATTTCATTTGTTATTTTATAAATACTTGATGACTTGCCATTTAGATTTTGCATGTCAAGTTCAAAACGCTTTTATCACACGCAGTTTAAAGAATAGAATATTAGGAAGACTATAACACATAAAAAGTGACAATAATTTTCAGGCATTATTACTTTATTTTGACTGAAAATCGTAAAAATAAGTTTCTAGATAAAAATACTGGCCAAGCTGGAGTGGCAAAAGTTAGAAAGTTGGGAGAGGTAGAAACTAGAAACTGTAAATTTTTGTGCTATTATCGTCTACTTTTGTGTTAACTAAAACACAGTTTGAGAAGTATGAACAGTCCAATTTACAAAACAAAATTACAAACCTTTTTTTAGATACTGAGTGTTTTTGTGAATCAGATTTTAACTGTTTCTTTCATGTTACCGATTAACTGGAATCGCGGCTGTAAGTATGATAATATATTATGTGCTTGTCTAGGCTGTTCTTACGATGTTATTACTTGTCATTATTGCTTACTAATTTTAGCCTTGTTCCATATATGAATAAATCCAGTTTAACACACAATACTAAGGAATGTTGTTAACGTTTGCTGGAAGTAGTGATAGGTATTATGTTAGGGGTATTATCGTGCATATCTGCTTTTAACTTGGGTACCACCAGTCGTAGTAGTCCGGAGGCAGAGATTATTTTTGTTTCTTCTGCAGGTTGGAGTAGGACTTGTATGTAGTTTAAACTGAAGGGTTGAAGATTGAAGTTTCGAATTTGCAGAGATACTCTTAGGTAACAGTTGCTGGGATTAACTCCCACCAAGTGCTTGTGATCGGCCGGATTTTCGGTCTGCGGACCCGATAGTCGCTGGCCGGGTAGCCAGCCAGGGTGTCAAAAACAGGCTAGCCGGCCATATTCTGCTGATTGACCAAATCAGGCTGGCATAAGAGTCTGGCAGGCTTCAAGGTGGTAGTAACGATTTCGACAATCTCGTGCATTAGATTTCAGTGAAAGATCTTTTTGAAGCGACTAGTAAAGTAGTAGCAAAGTAGCTATAAATATTACAGCCTCGGAACCGTAATATTTCACAGCAGTATATAAGTGCCGCCGGAAAACACTGTTCATCGCTTCTTAAAGCTGTAAGGCTCAGATCAAGGTGTAGCGTGTAAGTAGGCGGATATTTCGGGTAAGCGAAAGGTTGACCGTTGACACCCCGAAAGGAACCTTGCCCCTTTTGGGGCCTACATACTTGTTTAATTTTTTGAAATTCCTAGTTTAAACCTAGCTACAACGTTGGCTCACTAAACACTAAGCCAACGTGGTAGCTAGTCTTAGCATGCACAATTTTAAATAAATAAATTATAGGTATTTGTGCACATTTTGATCTAGTTTCACCAAAGTAATATATATATACATTACTACTACACTGTACATCGATTATAGATTTTCTGGCATTTATATCCGCAGACAAAAATCAGCAGGCAGCTACCAAACTGAAAATACAAAACATACTGGCTATGCAGCATGCTCAGCAGCGTTAAACGCTGTGACCAAGTTACATAGTTTCAAAACAATAGTTCCTTCTCTAGAAAGAACAAAAATCACAGTTTTTGTTTAGTTCACGAAAAACATTACGTCTTTGCTGTGCGTTTAAGGATTCCGCCAAAAACGTGCTTGAAAGTCATCGTCGAAATTGTTACTACCACCTTAAGCCAAAATGAAGCTTTGGATATGGATGATTTTTTCGAAAATATCTGCTGGGCCAGCGGGCCGAACTTCTTCGCCGCCGAGGTCTAATATTGCGACATCTTAATTCTTCAAGGTGAAGGTCTGTCTGTACGTCTTGTACGGACGAGCCGAGATCAAGACCGATGATTCCGTCCCTAATCATGTAGGAACGCATAAAATAGTTTGAAGCGGATTCATGATGAAATCAGCATAGACAGCATAGTGCACAGCAAAAATCAAAGCTAAAACTTTAAAATTGCAGTTAGGTTATTTAGTTTGGTTTCTTCTTTCTGGCGTCATTACTTTATGGAGTCACGCTATAGGTAAAAAAATGATCATAAAAAAGAGATAATGTACCTACCTACATACATAATATAATTCATATTACGTATACTAAGACAAGCAGTGTAAGAGGTTATATTATTATATTTGTTAAGTAAATTTTTAATGCTTTTTCGTGCCAGTCTGGAAAGCACCGACACAATTTTTCACAGGTTTTTTCTTCGAGTGGTGCAAATGCCAAATTGGAGTTAGTTTTGGAAATTTCTTTCAAATTATCCAAATTAACTATTAACTTAATCTAACTATAGGGGCTGTAGAAGGTCACTGCTCAATAAATAGATTAAATTTAGCATGAAATTGTGAAAAACTGCAAAACATAAGAGCAACAAACTACTGCAAGCCGTTTTTAGGTCAGTTGACTACTAGGAGGTAGTCGGAAAATCTGTAATGTGTAAATTTCTTTGAAGTTTTTGACTAAAACTGCCGCTTTTACGACATTTTTTTCAAGCAAAGAGGCTTTATTCTACAGCACGCAGGAAGTGTGAGAATTGTTGAATAGTCGTTTCGCTTTTGATTTTAACGACGAAGTTTTTTTAGGACATCACCTGGGACAACAGAAAATTAAGGCTTTTTACGCAGGTCATTTTGAAGAAAAATCAGGCATAGGGATTACTAGGAGGACAACAGTCGGTAAAGTCTTAATTCGTAGACTTTCAGCATTATTTTAAGTCGGACTAAAATAAACTCGTTTGGTGCGTGCGGTAAAGGAATGGGACCGTACCGTAGTCATTCTTTTTAGTTCCACTGCTTAGTTTAGTGAAGCAAAAGGCACTTAGTTTAGTGCCAACTTCGACTTCGTAGTGACTTTGTAGTGACTCCGACTCCGCTTTCACTCTGGAATCTTTAGCAAGTAATTTGGGTCGATACTGTCGATACTTAGGAGGGGAGGTGAGCATTTTTAGCACTGGCATCTGCCTTTGTTGTTATCTGGAGAGTAAGTACATATGTAGCAGATTAACAATCTAGGAGAGTGCGATACTATCATACTTTTGGAGTATATATGTCATTCTGTTAATAGGTATTAACAGTTTATAGTTCGGTAGATACCGACTAAAATAATTTTTCTATCCTTGCGGCTTGGTTTTGGTTGTGCCGTTGAACAAGCGTAAAAAGTTTGCATTCATGTGGCCGATGTATGTGATACGCATGTTTGCAGCAATGCGTTTCAGCGTTTGTCAGTGCAGTTTCAACTTGAAGTCTAAATTATTTTTTGAGGTCATTTAGCGAGTGTATAATATAGTGTGTGAATTGCCTAGTCTGTTGAAAGTGCAGATATTTTAGGGGAAGTTTTTTTGAAAGCAACTCAGCCAATTGAATTTTTTGCATGGAAAAGTGCAATTTCACCAACACTATTGAGTTACACTCACTGAAAGACTCAAAATTTTTCACCGACTCAATTTTTCTGCCCAACAATAACTACAAAAACACGAAAATATCCTTCCGAAAATCTAGGCTGCGCTTGTGCTTTCGTTTGTAATTTAGTGTTGGACCGATTTTTATTTCAGCAGGCTCTACTTGACATTATTGCACCACGTGAGTCTTTTGCTGATTGGCTCATTCACCAGTGTGTGAAAAGCCAAATAAATGCTCATTGTTTTGATGCTGACTTTTTCCGAATTTGGCTGTTTGATTTTGCCATGAATTCCCACCTCATGGCCACCCTTTGGATTGTTCTCCCAACTATTCTGATTACCTGTGGTAATGTTTAGGATTTGTTTATATTGTCGGTTTGTGGTTCATTTTACTTTCTTCCCACTTAGCATTACATCAAATCAAAACTTCAAAAATCTGCTAGGTTTGATTGTGATTTTGATAGTTTTTCAGCAAGTTTATTGTAAACTGTCTTGTTAGGGTCAGTTGATAGTTACAGCCGTTTCAGCCGATAAAATTACGAAATAGTCACGTCAAATTCTTATTTTCTGGATTATTAGTAGCGTAATTTTTTCGAAATTTTACCGTCTGAGCGGACATGCCACTCCAAGTAAGCATCGACCCTTACTGGTTACTAGTTTTGGAATTTTCTAATTAGTTTACTCTAATAAAGTTGTTTTTGTGGTTGCTGATGTTGTTATTATATGTGGTTGTAAATTCATTGCAACTGCAATTTACTGATTAGACTGTGGCATTGTTTGATGTTCATGGCGTTGAGCTTGCTGTATAGTTTCAAATCGTAAAATTAGCGAGGTAGTCGTGGTAACATTGTCATTGGGTTGTTGTTACGAGTGGAATCTAGGCGTATATGTAAGATAGGTACATGGCAGATGAGTTATAGATATAAATTTGAATAATGTCACGATCTCTCCCTTTAGCTATGCAATTGTTGACGTGGATTAATGTATAAGTGAAAGTTTGGTGCAAAATCATTATTAGTCGGCTGCTATATAATTTCAAACACTTTGTGTTTGTATACCTACTACGGCAAATCCTGTTGCACAGCTTAATCCCAGATTGCTATCGAATGGTTTTTAAGTTGTGCAAGGTGACGTGCTGGAAGGTTATCTATCTGTAAGCATCAATTCGTTTTCATTCGAGCTGTTTGACAAGTGTATAGTAACTATAATTTTTTAACCTTCGGTATGAGGGCCGAGCCAAGCGATACTGCTACAACGGGCCAACAAGCTATGAACAGGGGACAGGGCCCGGCAAGCTAGAGCTTTAATCCTACATCCAAAAAAGAAAAAGAACCTAATAAAGAAGTAGATCATAGCGGTTTTCGGTTTTGACATTTGTATAACTAAGATCTTCGACAGTCAAGGCCGGTTTGGCCAAGGCGGTAGTGCGTTAAGCATTTGCTGAGCATCTGATACCAAGTCAGAAGTTTGGGGGTTCGAAACCTCACCGGTTCTCAGTTTTTGTGGCATTCTGAGTATCCTAAGAGGTATCGCTTTTCTAGTGTTATTTACTGGAACTGTAACACTGGAAGGGTAGGCCTTCCAGAACACCTGATCCCAAGTCAGAAGTTTGGGGTTCGAAACCCCACCGGTTCTCAGATTTTGTTGCATTCTGAGTATTCTGAGAGGTATCGCTTTTCTAGTGTTATTTACTGGAACTATAACACTGGAAGGGTAGACCTTCCAAAACACTTGAAGGGTAGGCCTTCCAGTGTTATTTAACAGTGGTAAGGAAGGCCTTACAGTGTTATTTGACGCTGCAACGGTAGACCTTTCAGTGTTATTTAACACTGGAAAGTCGACCTACGGGAAATAACAGGTACGTCTGTCTATTTAAAGATTCTGCATATTCTATACAAACCAAGTATAAAGTACCTGTTGCGTTGTGGCGCAACAGGAAAAAGGGTAGGAACGTTTGCACCTACCGTTCAGAAAATTTGATAACATATTGTTTTTTCAGTGCCATTGACGGAGCTGGTACATGCAAATACAACAGAAAGTGATCAAAAAACCACAGCTAAGAAATCTGGTATGCAAGAATTTTTATACAGTCGTAATTTTCGGCAATAAAATCTGACCAAAAATAAACACTGAAACAACAGACGTATTTCATTACGAATAGAACAAATTTCAGCCATCAAGCATACAGCTAAAGTCTGACAAAAATAGTTGCACTACTTGAAAAAACGAAACATGTGATTTCGTTACGAAAAGAATGAATTTTGACTATCCAGAGTACAGCAAGTAGTCGCAGAAGTCATGCCACTAAAATAAGTCAGTGGCGCATCGATTTTATGTCAGACTTTAGTAAATAGTTGCTGAAAGCACCCCACCCCACCTGTTTTTTCTGAGCGTTCAACATTTTTTGGCGATCTTTTTGTTACTTAAGGTGGTAGTTCCAGAATCGCAGTTTTTTTACATGAGGCTATTTTCAAAGCTTATTTTCAGAACAACCAGTAAAGGAGGAATAAATTGGCTACAATTTTTCGAAACAAGACTCAAAACTGTATACCGTCACGTTTTAATCACTGATAAAATCCCACGTTAAGACTAGCTACTCCATTGGCTTACAGTTCAGTAAGCCAACGTGGTAGCTAGTCTTAACCACTGTATTTTAAAGCAAATAAAAAATGCTCTGGGTGTTTTTTGGTGCAGTTTAAGAAAATCATCGTTTCTTTACTCATAGTGTATGGATCTGTCTGAAAAACGGGTCACTGCGATTATGGAACTACCACCTTAATCGACTGAATATATATGTTGTTTAGATTTGTTGTCGGTAGTTTGTTGGTAGTCAATAGTCGCCCGGCGTTTCTCTCCAAGCACTTCTAGCCTCTGACACCTTCTGGTTTTCTTGACACTGCTCGAGCTTAGTTAGGTACGTGCGTCTTCAAGAGAACGCGAAACCTAGGTTACAGAATTCCATACGTCCGCGTGTTCTTTGGTCGTTGACTTCGGATTGACTGCGGCTTAAACGTAAAGTCTGAGACTTTGGCCGAGTCTCAGTTAAAAAAGATTTATTAACTTATTTCTCTGGGGTTTGTTTTTTTTGTTCCCTTCTTTGCGTGCTTTTTCCGTTTTCTTGCGGCCCTGTTTTTTTCTGTCGTTCTTTCCTGTTTTTGGCGTTTTTTTATTTTTCTCATTTGTTTCTTTTATGGCGTCCTTGCGGGGTTTCGGCTTTTTGTCGTTCCTCCTTTTTCGCTTTTTGAAATAAAAATTTGCATAATTGCAAATGTACTGTAGAACCACTAAGCCATTGAGTCGCAGAATTCTGGGGGCGGGCGCCCATAGAAGAAGAATTGGAGGTTTTTTAGTTTTGGATCAAATTTCTGCAATTTGGAATTGGAAACGTATCGTAAGTTTTCCTCGGCCGGCCAATAAAATTTCAAGAGGTGAGTGACCCTTGGGAAAAATTCACTGAGAAAAAATTTCGGAGACGGGGAAGTCCCATCATTCTCCTTTCCTCCCACTCTGGTCACGCTCTGCCGCTTGATTGTACGAATGTAACAGAATATTACATGCGGTCACGTAGTCAAAATGCCGTAGTTGAAAATAACTTGGAAATCAGGGATCAAATCAAAGAATTCTTTGTGTGAACTTTTGATTCTTAAGTGACTGCTGCTTTCGTGGCATCGGACTCCTACTCAAGTTGAGAACTGAATAGGTGTATATAGTTATGAAAAACTATCGATATGACCTTCGCAGTTGTCGGCAAATTGGCTAAAAAAACCACACAAATTTTTAGGGAACTCTGAAAAAGTTTTCCTCAATGCTAAGGTGGTCATGTGACTCCTTAAAATTGGGGTTTAAAAAACAAAGGTGAAAACCGGAGGGGTCCCGTTCGTCCACCCCCCCCCCTGTGGACAAAAATTGTTGGTCTATTGATTTGGCAGACATTTTTCCGTGGGGGCTATTGATTTTGCACCTTGCTTCTGGGCTGGCATTTTGTGAGATTCCCCCCCCCCCCTGTAGCCACCTGCTGCCCCCCCCCCTAGTTTACCTCCTCCGGGTGTTCCAAAGGGGCACGGACAGTCTTGGTGATTTTTTTTAGGCATTTTGTAGCAAAAATTATCTTGAAAGGTAGACCCAGTCGTCCATTTTTTACTAAGTCTGACCAAAAAGTGTATGTATGGAACTTCATTGCTTCATAGCAGCTTAGTCGTTTGAGGTAAACCCCATAATGTATATACCATTCGAAAGCATTTTTGATGGAGATTTTCATGAAAGTAAACTAATTCGAAAAATTCGAAGTTAAAAATTCTAATTCAACTAAAATCGATTTTTTTCCCGCCTAGTTACAGGAAAGCTAATGTATTACATACCATTCGATAGCCCATTCCATTCTGCGTCTAACGATATATACAACATCGTTATAGCATGCACCTGTCAAAGATTATCAATTTTTTTATTTTTTATTTTTCGATTGAAAAAATAAATCATTATTCACAGCATATGTGTGCGCCCACAAAAATTTATACACGTATATTATCAGCGTGTAGAATGTTTGAACGCATGCACATGACATGCTCATCAAGCACTAATTTTTGACAAGTAATGAAAACAGCTATATCTTTTTGCTGCATAAATTTGTTCAATCCAATCAAAAGCGCATGTTTTTAGTATCAAATGAAAGCTAAAGAACTGAACTTTAATGTGGTACTAATTATTTTAACTAATCTTGAACAAAAATTGCTGAAAAGTGACTGTAAACCTGACAATTATTGAAAACTTTAGTATCAAATTTTGAAATTTTATTACTTTCACAGACCGCGCGAGGTCACAACGCGTCTATTGCTGCAAAATCTGTCAGATTTGGTTGAGTATTTGCTGAGTTACAGCAAATGAAACGGGCCAAAAATGACGTTTTTCAATGGAAAAATCAGAAATAAAAAAATCAATAATTTTTGACAGGTGCATGCTATAGTAATGTTGTATATCGTTAGACGCAGAATGGAATGGGCTATCGAATGATATATAATACATTAGATTTTCTGTATTTAGGCGGAAAAAATCTATTTTATTTGAATTAAAATTTTTAACTTCAAATTTTTCGAAATAATTTAATTTCATGAAAATTTCCATTAAAAATGCTTTCGAATGATATATACATTGTGGGGGTTACCTCAAACGACTAAGCTACTATGAAGCAATGCAGTTCCATACATACACTTTTTGGTCAGACTATAGCGTATGAGACTTAGTGGACTCTTAAATAATATTAATTTCATAAACTAGTTAATTATAATAGTAATAAAATTGCTGCATTAAGTAATCAATCGGGACGAAGTTCAAAAATCAAAATTGAGTTCGTGACCGTATCCCGCCGGTGTTTTCACATTTGGGATTCGTCGTTGTTTGTGTTTTGATCGGTTTTGCTCGATTAGTTAGTATTATTTATTAATTAGTATTTTTTTATTAATTAATATCAGTTGTTTAGTTAATGTGGCGCAAAGACGATTTGCTGTTCCGCCAAGAGATTCGATTCCGCAACAAAATGGTGGAGTATGTGTTGGATTGGATTTGCTCATCGGGGCGCAGTCGCGACCACGGGCCTGGCTCCGATGCCGGGCTATATAGCCGGTCAGTCTGACGCAAGTCATTTTCACTGTGAATACTAGCTATGTTTAGCACATCTCTTCATTGATTGGCTGATTTATTCGGTCAGGCTTAAAGCCTATCTTAAATTGGATTAAGATTAAATGAATTAGATTAAGATTTGTTTTGTCAATTTCTCAAAACATCGACTATAAATTCGTATAAAATTTGCCAATACAAATGTACTATGTAGCACTATTTGTTGATCTATCTCAACATGGAAATTAGTTATTAGGTAAACAAATTTTGATCTAATCCGTTTAGTCTATTTTAGGATTTGGTTTTTAGTCTTTAGCCTTATATTATATAATTTAGTGGAGAGGTGTTTTTTGAATTTTTTCAAATTTTCTATTTATTCAGCTATTTTGAACCTTGGCTTTATTTTTTAGACATTTTTTGTCGATGCAGATTTTCAGAATGTTCAGGAAAGCCAGACTGACCCTATATTTAAAACAAAAATGCTGAAAAATAGAAAAAAGGAAGGTGATTTTCTAACCTACGCGAGTTCCTAATTCTAATTCTATGTACATTTGTAATCTAATGACCAACAATTAAAACTGTTTTATATGCGTTATTTATGTCAGCCCAGTACACCACCCACTTTGCTTACTAAGCAAAGCGGGCTAGTGCACTGGTCTAACATTAATTTTTGTCAATATAAAAAAGTTTTAATTGTTGGTCATTACATTAAAATGTACATAGAATTAGAATTAGGAACTCGCGTAGGTTAGAAAATCACCTTCCTTTTTCTATTTTTCAGCATTTTTGTTTTAAATATAGGGTCAGTCTGGCTTTCCTGAACATTCTGAAAATCTGCATCGACAAAAAATGTCTAAAAAATAAAGCCAAGGTTCAAAATAGCTGAATAAATAGAAAATTTGAAAAAATTCAAAAAACACCTCTCCACTAAATTATATAATATAAGGCTAAAGACTAAAAACCAAATCCTAAAATAGACTAAACGGATTAGATCAAAATTTGTTTACCTAATAACTAATTTCCATGTTGAGATAGATCAACAAATAGTGCTACATAGTACATTTGTATTGGCAAATTTTATACGAATTTATAGTCGATGTTTTGAGAAATTGACAAAACAAATCTTAATCTAATTCATTTAATCTTAATCCAATTTAAGAATAGGCTTTAAGCCTGACCGAATAAATCAGCCAATCAATGAAGAGATGTGCTAAACATAGCTAGTATTCACAGTGAAAATGACTTGCGTCAGACTGACCGGCTATATAGCCCGGCATCGGAGCCAGGCCCGTGGTCGCGACTGCGCCCCGATGAGCAAATCCAATCCAACACATACTCCACCATTTTGTTGCGGAATCGAATCTCTTGGCGGAACAGCAAATCGTCTTTGCGCCACATTAACTAAACAACTGATATTAATTAATAAAAAAATACTAATTAATAAATAATACTAACTAATCGAGCAAAACCGATCAAAACACAAACAACGACGAATCCCAAATGTGAAAACACCGGCGGGATACGGTCACGAACTCAATTTTGATTTTTGAACTTCGTCCCGATTGATTACTTAATGCAGCAATTTTATTACTATTATAATTAACTAGTTTATGAAATTAATATTATTTAAGAGTCCACTAAGTCTCATACGCTATAGTCTGACCAAAAAGTGTATGTATGGAACTGCATTGCTTCATAGTAGCTTAGTCGTTTGAGGTAACCCCCACAATGTATATATCATTCGAAAGCATTTTTAATGGAAATTTTCATGAAATTAAATTATTTCGAAAAATTTGAAGTTAAAAATTTTAATTCAAATAAAATCGATTTTTTCCGCCTAATTACAGGAAACCTAATGTATTATATATCATTCGATAGCCCATTCCATTCTGCGTCTAACGATATACAACATCACTATAGCATGCACGTGTCAAAAATTATCGATTTTTTTATTTTTGATTTTTCCATTGAAAAACGTCATTTTTGGACCGTTTTATTCGCTGTAACTCAGCAAATACTCAACCAAATCTGACAAAATTTGCATCAATAGACGCGTTGTGACTTCGCGCGGTCTGTGAAAGTAATAAAATTTCAAAATTTGATACTAAAGTTTTCAATAATTGTCAGGTTTACAGTCACTTTTCAGCAATTTTTGTTCAAGATTAGTTAAAATAATTAGTACCACATTAAAGTTCAGTTCTTTAGCTTTCATTTGATACTAAAAACATGCGCTTTTGATTGGATTGAACAAATTTATGCAGCAAAAAGATATAGCTGTTTTCATTACTTGTCAAAAATTAGTGCTTGATGAGCATGTCATGTGCATGCGTTCAAACATTCTACACGCTGATAATATACGTGTATAAATTTTTGTGGGCGCACACATATGCTGTGAATAATGATTTATTTTTTCAATCGAAAAATCAAAAATAAAAAAATTGATAATCTTTGACAGGTGCATGCTATAACGATGTTGTATATATCGTTAGACGCAGAATGGAATGGGCTATCGAATGGTATGTAATACATTAGCTTTCCTGTAACTAGGCGGGAAAAAAATCGATTTTAGTTGAATTAGAATTTTTAACTTCGAATTTTTCGAATTAGTTTACTTTCATGAAAATCTCCATCAAAAATGCTTTCGAATGATATATACATTATGGGGTTTACCTCAAACGACTAAGCTGCTATGAAGCAATGAAGTTCCATACATACACTTTTTGGTCAGACTTTAGTAAAAAATGGACGACTGGGTGTAGCTTTCAAGATAATTTTTGCTACAAAATGCCTCAAAAAAATCACCAAGACTGTCCGTGCCCCTTTGGAACACCCGGAGGAGGTAAACTAGGGGGGGGGGGCAGCAGGTGGCTACAGGGGGGGGGGGAGATATCACAAAAATGCAGCCCAGAAGCAAGGTGCAAAATCAATAACCCCCACGGAAAAATGTCTGCCAAATCAATGACCAACAATTTTTTGTCCACAGGGGGGGGGGTGGACGAACGGGACCCCTTGCAGTTTCACCTTTGTTTTAAACCCCAATTTTAAGGAGTCACATGACCACCTTAGCATTGAGGAAAACTTTTTCAGAGTTCCCTAAAAATTTGTGTGGTTTTTTTAGCCAATTTGCCGACAACTGCGAAGGTCATATCAATAGTTTTTCATAACTATATACACTATTCAGTTCTCAACTAAGATCAGAGTCCGATGCCACGAAAGCAGCAGTCACTTAAGAATCAAAAGTTCACACAAAGAATTCTTTGATTTGATCCCTTGATTTCCAGTTATTTTCAACTACGGCATTTTGACTACGTGACCGCATGTAATATTCTGTTACATTCGTACAATCAAGCGGCAGAGCGTGACCAGAGTGGGAGGAAAGAGAATGATGGGACTTCCCCGTCTCCGAAATTTTTTCTCAGTGAATTTTTACACAAGGGTCACTCACCTCTTGAAATTTTATTGGCCGGCCGAGGAAAACTTACGATACGTTTCCAATTCCAATTGCAGAAATTTGATCCAAAACTAAAAAACCTCCAATTCTTCTTCTATGGGCGCCCGCCCCCAGAATTCTGCGACTCCATGGCTTAGTGGTTCTACAGTACATTTGCAATTATGCAAAGTTTTGTTTCGAAATTGCGAAAAAGTGTATTTGAAACCATTACAAAAAAGTCCCGAAATCCCTCGCAATTTATTGTGGGTACGCCACTGTTTAAAAACGTAAATTCAAATTTACGAGAATTAAATATAAATAAACGCTTCAAAAACGTGGGTAAAAAATTTGGTATTGGCTAAAAAAATTTCAGGGCCTTTAGCCAATTGGCTAAAACTTCCTGGTGAAAAACCCAGGCCTTGCAAGAATACTGATACACCAAACAATAAAAACGAACCCATAAAACATTAAAAATGAATAAATGTAGACTGTCATTCACATTATCTGCCCAAAAACACCAAAATTCTGAATCTTTTTTTAGCTTCAGTCCGGAAGTTCGTCTTTGGCACTTACAGCTTCAATAAGAGAGCAAATTTTAATTTTGATTGTGAGTCCGTGAGATGATATGTCCAAATGGCGAGCATATCTACAAAGAAACTTCAAAAATACATAACGAAAATAAATAAATAAACATATATACATATTTTGGTAATCAAATGATACACTACTGAAACTTT
>JASANF010001631.1:0-15656 GCA_030248245.1 Trissonchulus sp. WLG1_4 | reverse complement strand
ATATAAATAAATATATATATATATATATATATATATATATATATATATATATATATATATATATATATATATATATATATATATATATATATATATATATATATATATATATATATATATATATATATATATATATATATGTATACATAATTTTCTACAATGCGTTGTTAATTCAGGGTTGTCATTATCATCATTGATTGATAATTTACCATCATCATTTTTTAGCATTATTGTTATTTATTGTTAGAATTTTTTTACTGAGTACGAGCTTATTAATGTTACAATAATTGTTTTCATACCAGTAATACATGTGCTTATGTTGTCCATTGAATATATACCAGGTCGATGTGTCGTGAAGCAGTTGTTGATTTAGCTACATGCATAAATTGTTAGCGGCAGAACTTGCACTGAAAATAGCAAGTGCTACTCAACTAACAGCATACGCAGGCTGATTATAATTCACCAGAAATAAATAGCTGATTTCTCTGAAGCAAAAAATAAGCATATGTAGATATACATACGTATACAAATAAAAAAGGAACGCCTGTACACCAAGAAAAAAGACAAGATCGCCAAAGTCGGGCAAATTTTTTTTGTAAATTGAGCAATTTTTAAGTTATACAGGGCCTGCCAGTGTTGTCATAAATCTGTAAGCGTCTAAATGATGCTTTTTAAGTACAAAGCAACCGTGGAAGGGGGCGAAAAAAATCCATAGTTTAAGGTTGATTTGTTCGAGTCTGACTACGCATAAAATTCTTTATAGCTTTGCGAAGGTTTTTAATGAGCTCTAAAATATCCAACAATGTGCTGAATTTTTTTAAAAACATAAAACATAATTTTTGAAAGAAATTTTTGCTGATAAAATCACCAAAAAGGGACACATTTCCTTGATCAAATCCACCTGAAAATGTCTAAATTTCAACACTGAGAATCAGTTTATATGACCTAAAAATTCCTTAGTTATTACGCAACATATAAGTTAGCATAAAAACATAAAAAAGCACGTGAGTTGCGCACAGGGTCGATACAGCGACCAAATTCAACCATTTCTGAAGGCCGATTCACACGCTGCGATTTTGCCGCTGCAACTTTGACGCGAAACGCAAGACGCAGGGTGTCGCACACAAAACGCAGCGTCTGAACAAACGTTGCGTCTCGCAAACTGTTTTGCTGCGTCTTTATTGTTTTAAAAATATGACAAATAGCTTCGTTAATATATATGTTAATATTGTTATGTTTTCTAGCGTCACAAATTCTGAGTGTTATAAAACAGTAATAATTTTATTGAATCGTTACGGTGGGTCTGCCAAAATGCCATAATCTGTGAAGATGGCAGACCCACTTTTCAATATCAATTTTCTCGAGATAGGAAGCGTCACAAAATCTAATCTTTGCGTCACAAATTGTCACAAAATCAGCTGCATTTTGTGACGTATCAGCCATAATTTGTGACGCAAGTGGGTCTGCCAGCTTCACAGACATAGGAAAGGCACGTCTAAGCCTAAGCCTAAGCCCCATACTAAGCCTAAGCCCTAAGCCTAAGCCCAAGCCCAAGCCTAATTTGATGCCAAGTTTGAATTTGGTCATAAATTGGACGTCAAAGACGGTCAAAGAGCCTTTGTTTTGATCCTAAAAAATTGCAAACAATAATCTGACACCATTTAGACACGATTAAAACGGAAAATACAAGGGCTTCGGAAAAAAATTGAGAAAACGTCCCTCACTGAGGGTTCAGATTTCGGGGGGTCGTATCTCAAAAAAATCCAAAAAATGAAATAGGGGTTCTTGAAGCAAAAATGCTTCCCCCAAGGTGCTGTACTCAAAAAATAGGTCCACTATCCCACCCAACTGCATTTGACCCAAAATTCTTAGTGGTCGAATAAGTCGGAAAAACGGCATTTTTCGACTGATGATCCGGAGTCCCCCTATATCGGTCAAACTGAAGAATAGGGGGAAAATTATTTTCGGCTGCCACGTGCCTCCCACCCCATCTTTAAATGTAAACCTGCTGCTACCATTGAAAGAGCTACTAAATGCTGAAAAAAATTTGTAAACCGGATCAGGCTTTGAAAAGTTACAAAACTTTTTCTGAAGTTACCAGAATCAGGCGCACAGGAAAAATTATGGGTAGAAAAAAAGTAGAAAATTAGTAAAAAAAAAGAAAAAATGTTTTTCTACTATTTTTGTACTTTTTTTCTACTTTCTACCTTGGCAAGTTTTTACTTTTTTTCTACTTTATTTCCAATATTTTCTACTTTTTTCTACTTTTTTTCTAAATTTTGTGCAAGTTTCTACTTTTTTTATAATTTCAGTTCAAAATTTTCTACTTTTTTTCTACTTTTTTTCTACTATTTTTCTACAATTTTTCTACTTTTTTTCAACATCTTTTTGAAATTGTTCCGGCTACTTTTTTGTTCTAACCTTACCTATATACATATCTATGTACAGTACATTGCAAAAAAAGTTTCCAATTCCAATCCAAGACAAAACTTGGTCCTTTTGGACAAACCTTTGTCTTTTTTTGGTAACGAAGCTTTGTCTTTTTGGACAAACGTTCGTCTTTTTGGACCAAGCTTCGTCTTTTAGGACAAACTTGGTCCTTTTGGACGAAGCTTCGTCTTTTTCTGGTAACGGATGTTCGTTACCAGTAACGAATTGGAAACTTTTTTTGCAATGTACTGTATGTAGGCAGAAAATTCAACTTTAAACTAAATTTGCCTTGCGCTCAGCCTTGGCCGGAGAACTAGACTTAGAAACTTTCTGTTAACTAGCGAAAAACCGGCTGTACTAAAACGACTCTAACTACCTTAATAACTAATAACTAATTTTTCGCAAGATTTTGCTATTTTTGAAATCTACACACTTAGACAAAGCGTTTCCAGGTATCGCGGAGTTTTTAGCACGTCTGTGGGCTGAGAAATTAAAAGTTAAAGTTCAGGCTAAATTTCAATTTTGACTGTCAAATTTGTATGTACAATCTCTACAGGCAAATAATGCTAATTACAACAAGTTTCATTTCATTAACTTTTCTACATTTTTCCCCTTTTTATCTACTATTTTTCTACAATTTTTCTACAATTTTTCAATAATTTTTCTACAATTTTTCTGCATCTTTTTAAAATTATTCCGGCTACATTTACGTTCAAATTTCACTTATATGTATATCCAGTCTACAGGCGAAAAATGCTAAAACCAGACCAAACAGTCACTACGAAATTCTACTCGTCCCAATGGTCAAGAATATATATACTTTGTTGGGGCTATCTCGTACCATTTTTATGCGACAAGCAAAACATGAAGTGACTCAACCTTTTTTGGTCAGACTTTAGTTAAAACATGTTTCATTTAATTAAATTTTCTACATTTTTTCCAGTTTTTATCTAATTTTTATCTACTATTTTTCTACAAATTTTCTATAATTTTTCTACAATATTTCTACATCTTTTTAAAATTGTTCCGGCTACTTTTACGTTCAAATTTCACCTATATATCCAGTCTACAGGCGAAAAATGCTAGTTAAAACACGTTTCATTTCATTAAATTTTCTACATTTTTTCAGTTTTTATCTATATACTTTTTATCTACTATTTTTCTACAGTTTTTATATGATTTTTCTACAATTTTTCAACATCTTTTTAAAATTGCTCCGGCTATGTTTTTGTTCAAATTTTACTTTTATATACACTCTAAAGGCGAAAAATGCTGGTTGAAACTAGTGGCGTACCCGGGGAAAGGGGGGGGACTGAGAGAACATTAGCTTCCACCCTTTCGCAATTTTAGCCCCCCCTTTTCACTATATTGTCTGGTACCCCTGTGGTTTTATGACACTACCGAAAAAAATTTACCGAGACGTCCCCAGTTGGCCAAAATTGCAATAAAAATTCCCAAAATTTTCTTTCGAGGGGTTCTCGCCCCCAATGCATCACTACTTGTTTTGTACTACTACTACTACTATTCAATATTTGTATTATTTTTGTAGATTTGTATTATTTTTCTAGATTTGTATTATTTTTCTAAATTTGTATAATTTTTCTAGGTTTGTATTATTTTTCTAGATTTGTATTATTTTTCTAAATTTGTATAATTTTTCTAGATTTGTATTATTTTTCCAGATTTGTATTATTTTTCTAGGTTTGTATTATTTTTCTAGATTTGTATTATTTTCTAGATTTGTATTATTTTTCTAGATTTGTATTATTTTTCTAGATTTGTATTATTTTTCTAGATTTGTATTATTTTTCTAGATTTGTATTATTTTTCTAGATTTGTATTATTTTTCTCGATTTGTATTAATTTTCTAGATTTGTATTATTTTCTAGATTTGTATTATTTTTTTAGATTTGTATTATTTTTCTGGATTTGTATTGTTTTTCTAGATTTGTATTGTTTTTCTAGATTTGTATTATTTTTCTAGATTTGTATTATTTTTCTAGATTTGTATTATTTATCTAGATTTGTATTATTTTTGTAGATTTGTATTATTTTTCTAGATTTGTATTATTTTTCTAAATTTGTATAATTTTTCTAGATTTGTATTATTTTTCCAGATTTGTATTATTTTTCTAGATTTGTATTATTTTTCTAAATTTGTATTATTTTCTAGATTTGTATTATTTTTCTAGATTTGTATTATTTTTCTAGATTTGTATTATTTTTCTAGATTTGTATTATTTTTCTAGATTTGTATTATTTTTCTAGATTTGCATTATTTTTCTTCAACCGGACCTACAGTTCCTGCGTGATTATTGTTTGATTATTTGACAATTTTCTGCTTCTATTTCTGTCGCTGTTATTACGGATTAACTTACGCTCAAACTGCTTATTTACACGTCATTTACGTTGCCTGCCGTAATTTCTGTTTAATTTACAGCCTTTTTGCTGCTATTTCTATATTTTACGTTCCTGCTATCTGCTTTTTTACGCTTGCTTCTTGCTTATATTGCTTAATATGCCTGTTTAATATGCCTCTTACTACACCTAATGCATGCCGCAAGTGTGACGCTGCCCTGAAATCAGGGGACCCCGCTGTCCCGTGTTTGTGTTGTGGTAGTCTGTTCCACTACACCTGTGCCCAGCTTCGCCTAGACACCGCCCGGTGACACCAGCGGTGACAAATCCTGACAAACCTAGCGCTCTGGTTTATCTGTGCCAGGTATGTCGTGCGGCAGTTCCCGAATTTCCATCCATCAAAGCGCAGATGGAGCAATTGAAGCTGGAGGTTGACAATATCAAATCACGGTCGCCTGGGCCCAATTTTATAAAAATTTCAACGGCCCGTTGAGCTCAACGGCGCTGTTGAGTTCAACGCAGCCGTTGAAAAATTAGCCAGTTTTATAAAAATTTTCAACGGTCCGTTGAGCTCAACGGAGCCGTTGAAAATTCTCCGTTCAAATCAGGCGACTATTACTATTTTGTTCTAAAGTCTTTCATTTTCACCGACATTTCATTCTAAAATGCGCACTGGAAATTTCAACGGAGCCGTTGAAATAAAATTGGATTTTATAAAGCCTCCGTTGAAAGTTTTCAACGGCTCCGTTGAAAAATTTTAACAGCAATTTTATAAAAAAATATATCTCTCCGTCGAGCTCAACGGAGCCGTTGAAACTCCGTTCATGGGGGTCTTTTTTTCTTCTCCTTTGTTTGCCGAATTTTCACGACTCCGTCGAGCTCAACGGGGCGTTGAGTTCGACGGGCCGTTGAGCTCAACGGACCTAGGAGCTCCGTTGAAAGATAAATTGATTGGTGTTTAGGTGTTATTTTGAAAGCTGTAGCTCAGCGTTTACAAATTCAAATTACAAGCGGTCTTCTGCATTAAGTAGAACTATATTTTACCTAAATGTATGCCATGCTTTAAAACTTAACCTTTCCGTCTTTTTCCAGTATTAACTGCTAAAATGAAAAAGGTTCTTTCCAGAATATCAAAATTTTTTACAAAACGTTTGCGCCACAACTTGCGCCACAGCTCTGAATTATACGATTACCTGTTGGAACTAAAAGTTGGCAAGGTTTTTGACATTATTAAAATTTCCACGGGTTCCTACCGCTTTCACCTATTCACAGCAAACTTCTTTGTCCATTATCTTTAACGAGCGAGATTGCGTTTTTCCGCTTTAGAACCTCCTATTCTAACTAGGGCTGGGCGCGGTTACACGGTACGAACCGTGTACACGCGTGTAACCGTGTAAACGCTAAGCTTAGCGTGTACATGGCTAGGGGTCACTTAGCGGTTACAGCGTGTACACGTTAAGACACAGTAACCGCGGATACTGTAACCGTTTACTCTAAACGGATAGTGTAAACGGTTACACTATCCGTTTTCCGACTTCGTGTACCCGTTAAGAAAAATGTTCGTTTGGCTGCTGGATTTATGCAAATTAGCCTACAATCGTGCGCAACCGATTTGCCTGTGTGTTACTTCATATACGCAGGTGTGTGCAAGTTATATTCTTCAAGATATATAAAGGCATTTATACTGACAGCTCAGCATTGTCCCAGTAGCTCATATGGTAGCTTGCTGGTCTGCAGATCTAGAGATGGGTGGTTCGTATCTTCCCTTGGTCATTCGTACCCCTCTGCTTCTCCACGTTTAGTAACCGTGTAACCGTTTAGTAACCAACCGTTTAGTAACCGTGTAACCGTTTAGTAATCGTGTAACCGTTCAGAAACCGTGTAACCGGTTAGTAAACGTGTAACCGTTTAGTAACCTTGTAACCGTTAGTAACCGTGTAACCGTTTACACGGTTAGTATCCGTGTAAACGGCTACACGGATACTTAGCGTGTAAACGGTTACACGGTTACACGGATATTTAGCGTGTACACGCGGATAATTGCAGTAACAGTTAGCGTGTACACGCGGTTACTAGCCTTCGAAACTAACCGTGTACACGGATAGTGATTTTCTAACCGTGCCCAGCTCTAATTCTAACCTCAGTGATGCCCAGTGGGGGCATTTTT
The DNA here is from genome assembly GCA_030248245.1 of Trissonchulus sp. WLG1_4. Classification (NCBI taxonomy): domain Eukaryota; kingdom Metazoa; phylum Nematoda; class Enoplea; order Enoplida; family Ironidae; genus Trissonchulus; species Trissonchulus sp. WLG1_4. Next base: position 8,701 of record JASANF010001631.1, on the reverse strand, counting down.
ATAACAGTAGGATTGCAGTTTTGATCAAGGAAATTTACAGCTAAATTATACATAAAATTACAATTTATAAAAATTATACAGCTAAAATAAATTTAACAGATATATTTAGATCGGACTTAAGATGTAGTGTCGCCGAAGCCGTTTTGCTCATGTTTGAGAAAAGAGCTCACTGCTTTGAAATTGTACGTTCACTGAGAAACTAGTCCAATGCCACAGTGTTAAATATTACTGCCAGACACTAGGGGTGGAATTCTAGAAGGGTGATTAAGTTAGTCAGTGATTATGAGATAATCGCGCGTTTATCTTCAATTGCTAAACGAGTGATTATCTTCAGTGCAGAATGCGATCAAACGAGCCTATTCTCAGCGTGTAGAATTCGTAATGACAAAACTTTGTAGAACGTTGAGAAAGATAGTCATGATTCTAGAAGGCTGCTTAACTTAATCAGTCGTTTATCTTCTGAGAAATTTCAATGGAAACTTAGACGAGCCTTGTGGCAAGTCTAAGTTCACAAAAAATGGAATTTACTGAACCGATTTGCATAATTTTGGTACCAATGGACTTCTCTTGACCTCAGGACTTCAAAAATACAAATTTTCTTTATTACATATTTTTTTAAAATTTAAATTTTAATGTTTTTGCACAATTTTCGTGTCTAGTTTTTTGGTGGTCCGAAACCACACCATTTGTTTCTGGAAGACTGCCTGTCACTCATAGGATCAAAAGTCTGGTAAATATCCCATGTATGACGGTTTTTAAATGCCTCGTGAAAACAGCAATTTGGCTATAGCTACTCATAGCCCATTATTAAAAAATAATTTGCCTAAATTAGCCGTTAACAGCTGTGACAATTTTCAGCATATTTCCGCTTACACAGTTTCGCCGCGGCTTTTGCTTGCCGTGGCTATTATAGTCATTTCCACATCGCCACGCTTTGATTGAAGAAACTTGGCTATAGCAAGACTACTGCTATTTTGTAATCGAGTGGAGAACCCTTAAAGGAGGCGATTTAGCTTTTGCCGCCAATAGCCGTTTTAGATACGCGTTTTGACTGAAATAGCCGGTTTTAGCTGATGTCAGCAATCAGCATTGGTTATTTTATCACTTTTGCGGATTCGACACAGATATACTTAGCTCACCTGTGTGAAACACTACCCTAAAAAAGTCAGGTCATCCCGGCTGGTCCGGTCGGACCCCATGTTTATTCTAATGCCCGCATAATTATTAATTAATGAAGTATTAATAAATACTGTCATTGAGTAAGAATTATTAAATAGTTATTCAGAAAAATAAACATTAATTTAATATGCAGTTTGCTGGCTGAAATCACTGGCTAAAAAATAATCAATGGCTAATCAGTCTTCCAGAATAGCGTTTAGTCAGCGTTTAAACACTTGATTAGTTAATCACTCGTTTTAGAGCGTTTTCAATACGAAAAATCGGCTGACCAGCCAAATTGCATGAAAACACACACACTCAAACATACGTAAATAGAAAATTTTCTAGAATACTGATCATGATAGTCAGGGTGTTTAGCGAGCGTTTAGCGAATGGTTAAGTTAGTCAGTCGCTAATCAGCCTTCTAGAATTCCACCCTAGACTATCAATATCTAACAATATCTTGAACCAATCACCAACTGTAAGCCAGACATCACACAATAAGGACATAAAAGTTCAAAAGATCAAACCAGATATCAGATCGGCCAGCTTGTGAAGTACACATAACGTGTCAACGCACAATTTTTTGCCACATATAAGAAAGAGGAAAAATGAAGGTACGTTTTTCTTTTGATTTTAAAGTAAGCGTCTAGATTTTTTACAATTTATCATTATTGCTCTGAGCATTTCACAGTTTCTGCACAGTTTCGGAGTTCAAACAGGTACTACTCCACAACCACTCAAGTAATTTGCACTAAATTTTGTGTGCATAAACTACAACATATGTCCCTTTAGTCTGTGTAAAAAACTAGACAAATAAAGTAATAACTATGGCAAAATTATCGAATGTGAATAGGTTTTCAAAACAGGTTTTCCGACTGCGACCTCACTGCTAACAGTATATTGCATCAATTTTGATGAAACTTGGCGAAAATACTTGCCTTAACATCCTATTTGCAAAATATATAAAGAACAGTGTCTTATCTGTTGCTGAAAAAGTTTTACAGTTGCGCAAATTCGACTATTCAATATTTCAAAATACAAGATTTATTAGTTTTCTTAACGCTTCCGCTTTGCTTCGGAGCGTCATGATTACTGATAATCGTTCTATGATAGAACGAATTTCGTGTGAAAATTTCTACGCTGAGCTCAACAGCGGAGCCGTTTAAAATTTATAATCGTAATCGTTCTATGATAGAACGGATTCTCTTTGAAAAATCCTCCGTTGAACTCAACGGAGCCGTTGAAATTTCAGCCAATTTTATAAAGGCTCCGTTGAGCCCAACGGCTCCGTTGAGGTCAACGGCGCCGTTGAACTCAACGGAGCATTTTAATGAAATTTTAGCCTTTATAAAATTGAAATTTTTTCAACGGAGAACTTTCAACGGCCCGTTGAGCTCAACGGGCCGTTGAAATCTTTATAAAATTGGGCCCTGGTGGGCCTCCAGACTCTGTTGCATCTGCACCAACACAGGCATCTGCTGCCGTTCACGAAAATGGTCGATAAGGATGAGATTTTGGAGTCTAGAGCCTGCAGACGTTCAACAATTGCTTCCCCTCACGCAAAAAATTTCTTGGATCTGCATCTGACAGCCTTTTTGATAATGCCAGTAATTTCCAATATTTAGAATTTCAGAACACCAACATAAACATAGCAGCAACCAGCAAGGGCATACCCGCGGTGGACGGATGGTGGGAATCCCCCTGAAATTGTTTCCAAGTGATTTTTTACACAAGGGTCCCTCATTTGGTTTTGATGGTCCGGCCGCGAAAATTTTCTGATACGTCTCCAACTGACCAGATTTGGCATAAAAATCAAAATTTTGCCCCAATTTTTTCTGATGACTGCCGCCCCTAGACCCCTGCAACTCTGTGGCTTACTAAGCCTTCTTATTACATATCTGTCATCAAAGCCTATGCACAAGGGCGTACCCAGGGGGGGTTCAGGGGGTCTGAACCCCCCTTTTGGGGCCAACTCATAAGAAAAATTCAACAAGGGTCTCCCCTTTGGTTTTTGCGGGTTCGCCGGAAAAAATTTCCGATACGTCTCCAATTGACCAAATTTGGCCCAAAAATCAAAATTTTTTTGACATTTTCTGGGGGCTGCCGCCCCCAGACCCCTGCAACTTAGTAGCTTATTGTGTTTCTTGTTATTGTCTTTGGTTAACCTCTATGTATGTGTGAGTGAGTATATACGGTATGCAGCATCTCCTAGTTTAATACGCTTATACTGATTTGACGGTCTTCCATTGGCTTTGAAATTTTTTTCTTTCGGCGTAATTAAACACTGGAATGAATCAACTTTCCCTAACTATCAGGAAAGGATGTTCATTTAAAGATTTCGTAAAACCCATACAAACAAAGTATAATGTACCTGTTGCGCTGTGGCTCAACAGGAAAAAGCCGAGCTTTTGATCCCTACTTTTATGAATACCGGCCTTGGGATCCCACATTTTCAATGCAAATTTTATTTCAAAATTCTGAAAAAGATCTGTCTTGTGGGGGCTGCTGCCCCCAGACCCCCGCATACACTCTGGTTTCTGGACAAGTGTTGCTTAAATTTTCATTTTCAATGTAAATTTTATTTCAAAATTCAAATAAAGCTCTAGCTTCTGGGGGCTGCCGCCCCCAAACCCCCGCGTCCGGGGTTTATTTAGTGACTTCTATATTTCACTAACTAGCACAGCTAAAAATTTTGGCTGAACCACTCCTTTTCAAAATTTCTGGGTACGCCCCTGCCTATGCATGTATATGTATATGTATACACGAGTAGATTATGCTGCATTTGCATGTCTACACAAGTACATATATTATGCTACATTTACGATTTACTTGTGTTATACAGTACATTGCAAAAAAAAGTTTCCAATTCGTTACTGGTAATGGTAATGGTACTGGTAATATGTAATATATACACTGTCTGATGTGACGTCATTTACTATCTTTTGTTTTAATTTTTCTGTCGGAAAAAACTTCAGATACGTCTCCAATTGACCAAATTCAGCCTAAAAATCAAAAAATTTTTTTTTCCTGGTATGCTTTTTTCTCCGGTTGACCAAATTGGGTCTAAAAATTGGGAAAATCGCCATTTTTTTTCTTGGGGCCACTACCCCGAGACCCTTGCAACTTTTTGGTTTAGTAATTTTGTGTTTTTAAGACGTTTTATGAGTGTTAAAATTGCTAAAAAGTGGCTTTTTGCCCATTACAAAAGATCGAAAATTCATTCCCTATTAAATTTTTTCTGAGTACGCCACTGATACCTACGTATATACCTCCATAGGTATAAAAACGCGTATATATGCTTCAATATAAGCGAAGTAAACGCATTCACAGTTTGAACAGAAAAATAAAATTTTTCTGACAAAAACAAAAAGACAAAAAGTGCGCAGCCCCTGCTCCACCCGTGTGGGATAAGGATGATGCGATGGACGATGGAGTTACGCCATAAAAGCATTTTTGAGCAGCCGAGAAATTACAACAAAAAAGCTGACAACCAATATTTGTAGATTTTTTTGGATTTTGAAGGTAAAATTTGTCAACTGGAAACGAACGTATCAGAAACATCGTTGTCAGCTTTTAAATTTTCGTAAGGGGGGGCTGCTACTCTCTAAGGGGGGTGCTCAAACCGCAAAGGGGGGGCGGCTGCAGCACACCCAGCCACCCCTTAAATACGCCATTGAAAATATGTACAAAAGTCGAAAACAATTTTTTTTCAGAGAAATAAAAAATTGAGCGTATATGGTGAAACAATGTCTATTTCACACGGAAATGGTCAAAAAATCGGAAAAAATTGCTTGTAGCGCAAACAAATGAAAAAAAACCAAAAAGTACAAAATTTGCACAAAAATTGCACAAAAAAATACAAAATTTGTACAAAATTTACACAAAAATTATACAAAATTTATACAAAACCTTTTTGTATAAATTTTGTATAATTTTTGCACTCACTTTTTTTCCTGTGGGCTTAGGCTTACTGCTTAGGCTTAGCGCTTAGACGCAGATCTTAGGCGTAGTGCTTAGGCTGAGGCTAAGGGTGCAACTGAAGAATAGGGTGGAAAATTCCAGCTGGACTTTTCGTTGCCGAAAAACATAATTTTATAGGTTTCTTGGTGCGCTGAGTTCATTTTTAGCACTTTTGAAGCAAAAAACGTCCATTTTTAGCATTTCCAAAAAATTCAAAATTTTTCGAAAAATATCATTTTTTGTTATAGATGGGCTAATTGTCGAAAATTATAACCAATACAGTCGTAATATCAGCCCTAAGTTTGATCATCGTAAAGTAACATATAATAATATATTTAATTTAGCTTTGTTTGCAACATATTCTGCTCATTTATGCCACAAAATTGTCATTTTTCAGCTATAAAATAGATGAAAAAAGCATCGTTAAACTGAACTCACATATCAATTGTTATTGTTTTCTTTTTGCATAGACAATAGATTAATTACATTATCCAAGCAAAAATAGCCATCTTTAGTCATAAGTAGCAATTTAACTCCGCTACTGACTACGCACTAAAGCTTACTAAGGAAACCAATTTGAGTGAGGGCAGACTGAGAGGCACTGCTCAGACCAAGAATTATACTGCAACAGCAAGCACTCTGCTTTACCAGAAAGCCCGCACTCCCGAGGACTTTCTTAACTACCAAGCAGTGCCTACACCCACAAATCCACTGGTATAAAAACCATAAACCAGGCCATTCAGCCTCCACTGTAAGCCCGCACTCCCGAGGGCTTTACTAAGTACCAGACAGTACCAACACCCTGTACTGTGCAACTCGTAACCAGGCGCCTCTGGCCTCCACTGAAAGCCCACACCCTAAAGGGCTTATCAGATTCCTGAGCAGTGCCCCCCGCCCGCCTTTTATTGAGTAACCAACACAATATGAGACATAAACCAACAATAAAACCAACACCAGAGACAAATACAAAATTATCAACGCGGAGGGTGGGAGGGCAATTCAAAGCAGATCAGGCAATCCGTATCTAGTGTACGATGCTCTAAACTAGAGTCATTACAATCATTAGCTGTACGATGCTCTCCGTCAGTACGGAGTTAAATTAGGTCCATTAACTCCGCTACTGACTACGCACTAAAGCTTACTAAGGAAACCAATTTGAGTGAGGGCAGACTGAGAGGCACTGCTCAGACCAAGAATTATACTGCAACAGCAAGCACTCTGCTTTACCAGAAAGCCCGCACTCCCGAGGACTTTCTTAACTACCAAGCAGTGCCTACACCTCTCATCCACAACCAGTCTGCCCGAACTTCACTCATAAATCACTCACAAAAACAAAAATCAAATTTATGTTTTTTCAAACGTTTTCACACCCATCTTCGGCCTCACAGATGCATCACACTACAAGTCACGACCCAAGCATGAACGTACAATCTGCAAAAATAATATATGTTATGCACACATGCTGACGAGGTCTAAACTATTTGGGTTACTGTAGCTGCAGAGCTTATGATCACTTTACGGTATGCTTCTGCCTTTTATCCGCCTTGCCGCCAAAACGACCTGTAATTGGGGCAAGAGCATTTTGTAGCTTGGAACCGTCGAGGCAAAGGCATTAAAACTGGTTCATGGTAGCCGGAAAACAATATGGTCAAGTATAAAGTCCGTATCATATATTAACTTTTTTAGTCACACTAGCCATCAGTGGAGTATACATACTCAAAATGCCGGTTTCTTACACCCAAGACGACATGATTCAATATTCACACTGAAAAACTTACGTATAAGGATAACCAAGGGTTACTTACCCCGCCTACATGCTAGTTATTCAGCATGTGCACAGTTATAGCGTAACGGCCGACATTTTTAAAAGTTGCATTTAGACTCTTTTTTCTGAAAAATTTCATACCATACTCCTCTTTTAAAGTTTAGTCAAAACGAAATTATTAAACAATTTTAAATTATTTAAGTATAAACCTTGACAACTAAACTTTGTGAGTAAACTAATTTTCGATACTTAGATTTCGTTGCGACATGCTTAGAGTGTCGAGAATATTACTCAAATATAAAGCACAGTACCAAAATTTTAAAAGCAATACTATTACAACATGTCAAACTTGCATTTTGCTTTCATGTTACGTTACAAATATCAGTTAAAAAACTAACAACTTTATTGCAAAACCGTTTAAAAATTCGTCCTTCTAAATCACAATGTTTCAAACCGCATGTTTTGGTCAAGCCAGTAGCAGCTGCGACTATCTTCACAGCAAAATGCCATGCATAGACTTGTCACCGGATGGTTTGGCAGTGGTTTTCTAACTTTAAATTGTTGAGTGAGGTTTTGACTTGCTGATAAAAAAACAATCTAAAAAGCCTCGTCCGATTACTGTCACCGTATGCCAAATTTGCCAGCACGTGTATGATGATCTGTGTGCTGTGATGATGTGTCAGCCGGATCAATGTGCTATTGTGTATACTGTACGAGCGTATATAACGAAATTCGAGCGCGGTTATTTCAGATTAGGACATAACAAGAGCAAACACACACGTACACACATATGTGATTTTAGGACCTACCAACTTTTTAAGTTCTCGTCCTACACGGCATCAGAGTATGAGTACGTGATAAGATACATTATATTAACCTGAGCGGTCGCAATATATATAGTACGCGCTGACTGAGGCCGCCGCGTAAAAACTTAAAATTTAATCTTAAACTAATTTTCAGTTAGTGCAGAAATTTTGTCATTTGTTGTACCTTTTATCTTACTGACACAACTTGGCAACTTTATGACGGCTGAGTGCTAAGTAATAAACTGACAAAATACTGTACTAAATCAACAAGTCTGATCAACAGTAGTAACCACTGGCTGTCTGGCTCGCGAGCGACACTTGACCGACTCCCCTTCTAGTTTGAGTTTCGCTCGATGTCATTGTGCATACCAATTCATTCATTCGAATACTGAGGGTATACTTGCATGTTACATCTGCGTATGGCTAATTCATTCCAATACTAAGGGTATCCTCGTAAGTAACATCTGTGTATTGCTCAAGCTTGCGGGGAGGTGCCCCAACCGCTAGGCGGGCCCTACTGAATGTGACGCAGCAACGTAGTAAACAAAGGGCATTGTTTAAGTTGGAGTCTTGGACATATATAGCTAGGACAATACCGTCTGTGTATATACAGACTGGAAACCTAGTGGCTGGGGTGGGCGACACGGGAACGCCAGTAGTTATCGGGAATTTGGCTCCCCCAGCGTGACCCTCAGACTGTTTTGTGGCTCCTTGCAACCAGGCACACTTTAACACATCATCACCTAACGCCTGCTGTTTCGCTACAGGGCAGTTATCATGGGCTTAAAAAGGTTGAATGCGGTTTGTGAAGTTTCCGAACTTCTCTGTAACCGTGAGGGGGATGAAAAAAGTTGAATAGAAATCAATAGGTCAGATCTTGTTGTATATAACAAGGGTTGAAAAGATTAATCTTAAGAAAGCCTAGCAGTCATCAATTTTCATTTTCAGTGTAATTTTTTTAAATTGACAATTAGATATTAACTTTTAAAACATTGGTAGATATACTCTT
>JASANF010001629.1:0-17387 GCA_030248245.1 Trissonchulus sp. WLG1_4 | reverse complement strand
AAGTTAAGAAAGCGAAAAAATAATATAAAATAAAATTAGCCTATTTATACTTACGGTGTATACCAAACATGTTTGTTGGTGTAGAACATATTCTGCAGGTCAACATTAGAAGGTCCGTCGGGAGAGTGGAAATATCGGTTTTTCTTTTGCAAAGAGATATTTAACGCAGAATCTCCCTAAAAGCAAACTTCATAGAAATAGAATCACCATCACCAAGAGGAATCATCATCAAAATGGGATGGGAGTAGAAATTCCATAAAATTATTAATTAATAATCAGTGCTAAATCACAACTCCTGATTCACATACTAATTTACATGGTGAAGTACATTATCCAGCAATGGAAATTTATTTTCAAATATACCTACTATTCGATACACATAATTTTCATAACGATTTTAGCCTACACGTAGATTGGAAGGGGCGTCTACGGAACACGGTGTCATATCTGCGCCGCCTTTATGATTACTCCAAAAAATGCGTAGCATAACGTTCGCAAAATAATAGTCATACAAAAGTAGAAACTTCATCAAAATTAGTAATGCCTTTTAATGTTACTTACGGCTTCTAGCTCGGAATGAGAATGCACGAGTGGCTAAAAAATAAAAACTCATTTTGTCAATCACCCCCGGCCTTTTTCTGAATAACGAAGCGTCAAAAGTATGACCAGTTAAGCTGTGCTGGGTCACAGTCTATTTACACGGCACGCAGGGGAGCAAACCAGCGTCAGTTTTCGCTTGTTCGTGTCTGTAACCCTTAATACGCAAGCCATTTTACATAACCTGTTATATAGAAAACAGTGATTTTTTGCACATTTAGAGAGACATCTACTACTATTATTAAGTCTTAACAAAGAAATTTTAACACTGAGACAAAACACAACATAACCACGAATTTAAGCCATCAAGTAACTGCTAAAATCACGCCACCTGTTTTCTCTCAGCGTTCTACATTTTTTGGTCAGACTGTAGTTAATTTGATATGCCAAAAATTTAAATTTTTGCTAAAGGTTAACGATCCTTAGGATTAGGATCTATTCACCGAAAGAAAATCTTACTACCAAATACAGATAATAAGGATACGCACGTTATTTTACCAAATTTGAACATTTTCTCTAAATTCTATAATATTCATAGTAACTCTATAATATTCATTAGTCATGTGTGAATAAGATTTGCATTTATGCAGTCAGCGCAACTCACGAAAAGGTTCATCTATGTCACGAAACTACCCAGTGACAGTGAGTAAGGCATTCTTTGGTGCGGTTCGAGGTCTATACCGTACCTTGGTATATTCGTAAGGAAATGGTTCTTCGGGATGCCAGCAGACCACCAGACCGTTTCGGGCAACCACCACGTAATCTTTGCTAAAACATTAGGGTGCAGCAAAGATGACGATTATAGTTAAATTATTTTTTTCAACTTATAAACGAAGTCGATGACTCTATAAACGAAAGTTCATAGAGTCACGGCCCTTGGTGGCAAGCAGCTGATTTTTGACGCACGCGTCTGCTTCATGCGCTTTTTCACGGAAAGACAGAGTATTCGTTTTTTCTCTAGAATGACCATTATGTACATTAGACATATAAAGAGTATTCCGCATTGCAAGTTTAACTAAAGAAAAACGTGTTCTTAATATGGCGATAAAGCATTAATCGCTAGTTGCATAAAACATACTTGAGGTCAGTCTTGGTTGAGCACAATCTCCAATTATGTTTGAAATGTCTAAGACCTAGAATCGCAAGCAGACATACAATATGCGCTTTGGTGGAACCGAAGTTCATGTTTGATGAGAAGCAACTCCATCGGGTACGTTGATGGTAATTGGTAACTGTTTGGTAGCCGCAAACTGATTAGTTTTAATATCACGTTATGGGATTTTAATATCACGTATATTTAATATCTTCAGTTCTTTTTATTTAAATGTGTTCACTGTTCAGTTGTCTATTAGGATTTAATCCAATCATCTGAATTATACATTGAAATTTAAAACGTACGAAATACGATCTCATAAACCACTAGCTAAGATTTCAAGTAATCGATGATTTTACATATAAAAAAATACATATATAAATAAAAAACATAGCACTAATTAAAACATTTACCCGAAAAAATTCTCGCCGGATTCATGTGATCCAAATAGCTCAGCTTATAATATGCAAGATGCCAGACAGTAGACCTGAAAATTAATTTTATAAGTTTCGCTGAGAGTATATACATAGGAGGGAAGAGTATGACATTCCCCTTCTTAGTCTAGCTGATCGGCCGGACCGATGCTCAGGGGAAGGTACCCCCACAAATCAGGGATGTCTTGATTCCAGGGGAGTGTACCCCTCCATCAAATCATGGATGTGTCTTGATTTTGAAGTATCTCCCCTCGTTTCAGCACTCGCCGCACGAATCGGTGCGTCAATTATTCTATAATAACTCACCCTTCACTGAAATCAACCACGTGCCTGTTTTAGGGTACTGAAACCCTGCAATCAAAGACACGTTATTTACAACGTCAAAGTGCCACTTTGTTATAGCATTGTGTGCACACGAACATGTCATAAATTAATACTAACTGGAATAGATGATTCCAATAAGACAGTATACAGACAATTTATTATCATAACTAAACATATTTGTTGCAATGCTCACAGACGTCTCAAACTTTGCCGAATAATCGAGTACCTAGTGTCTTTTTTGGTTGCACATAAGCAAATCAGCAAACAAATAAAATTATAGCAATTTTTTTAGAAGTTGCTCAAAGCGCCTTCGCAACAGGGCGCTTTCGCGCCGGAGTTAAAAATTTCAGACTGACTATTGAAAATTATTTACAAAAAATTTTCATGCTGTTTTAATTCACAATTTATTGAATACGTCAAAAAAAAATCAGAGTTTGTACCCTTATAGCGTATATGAAAAAGCCCGCGGAAAAGTCTCGAGACTTTAGAAAAAATATCCTCAAAATGCGGAGGGTTCAGAAATAAAATGGTCTTTCTAATTGCTATTCAAAACGCTCTACAGTTAAGGCTTATGCTATGCTATGTAAGAATTCAAAACTTCTCTCAACTCTATTATTGAAGCACTAAAAAGTTGATGAAATTACATTTTCCAGATCATAAAATAACTAACAAGATACTTGAAACAAAAACGAAGACGACACACACAGCAAATAAAAATTTATTGATGAATCATTAATTTGAACATTCGTACTTTCGCAGACAACGATAACAATAATATCATTGACCATAACTTACGTGCACATGCACATGACCAGGTAAGAATTTCTTGGGGAAGACGGCTCACATTATATACTACCCCATACATAAATTGTCAAAATGGTTTTCAAACATTTGTGAAAACTTATGAAGTTTGTCGAATTACAGCCTTCTTAAATAATAACATAAATAGGTATACAAACATATATAAACTGTTTCTCAGAAACTGTAACATAAAGGAAAACTCCAACCGAAAACAAATTAACAGAAAAACAATAACGAAACAAAATAACAAAATTAATGCGAAGACAAAATTACTGATGTTTTAATACAAAACCTGACTGAATAAATTTTACAATTTAGCCCAGCACTTTTGAACTAGCTCTACACTTTTTTCACCAAAGATCATAACTGACGTAAGCAACTTTTATATCGACAACACATTATACACAATTTTGCTGCCGTAGTCAATTTAAATATAGCATCACGATGCGTTTCAGACTTTTAAAATGCAATTATATAATATCAAGTTTTAACAGCGCTGCTTGTGAAGTTATTAGTGACAGGCTTAATTAAATCTAAGTGCTTACTGGGACAAGTAATAAACTTTACGCCCTCTATCCGTCCGGTCAGTCCAAAAAATCAAACCACTAAACATCTTTAAAGTATATAATAAAAGTGTGATTTTCTCGTAAAGTTAGAGTAGTTTGGTATGTCACAAGTCTATGTACGTGCAACAAAAGTATTGCACTTAAATTGGTTTGTCTTATTACATGCAACACAATTAAGTATACTTTGATTGTTGCGCAGATTTTTTAAATGCAAACAACACAATAATACGATTAAAGCAATCACAAAAAGACAGTGCTCAGCATGGCAAAAGCAAAAGTGAGAGCATGTTCTGAAAGCTAGAAGGCTCAATTTTTGTAATGAGGACCAAAAACAAACGAACACAAGGGTCATTATCAAATAAAAAAACGGTAATTAGCAGGTATAAGCAATACCGCTGATAACAGACAGAACAATATGTTCTGTGAGCCGGAACACAGAGAGACAGCGCCTGCCACCAAGTGCTTAACAACGGAAGGACCTACTGAAAAGTGCATCGTTAAATAAAATGCTTTTAAGATTAAAAAAATTCGACATGGCAAACAGATCTGATCTAGCAAGTAGCCAGCGACAATAAGGAAAAAATGAAATACGATACGACACGACGAATGTTTCCACAGATGAGTTAGTGTTCGGCAAAATAGCGTTTACACAGCACTCGTATTATAACGTCACAATATGAATACCAGTAAGTAAAGCCTGAGTCATGCTTTACTTACTGTTGCGTGCATGACTAAAGAAGACAAATCACAAGAGGGGCAATTTGCTCCACGGCGCGCGTCCATGGCAGAGCGGGCGCATTCCATGAATGTTTCACAATGCCTGCTGCATTGTGCGCAATGAAGGCAGCAGGCTACTCTATTATAGAATGCGGCCGCTCGTGCGCCATACAATGCGCCCGCGTGCGAAATGGCCTTAAGGTGGTAGTTCCGCAATCGCAGTTTTTTACTTGAGGCTATTTTCAAAGCTCTTTTTCAAAAAAATCAGCAAATTAATACAACAACTACAATTTTTCTAAGCAAGACTTAAAACTGTCTAGTATCTAGTTAGAATCAACGATAAAACCACCAGTTAAATACGACTAGCTACTCCATTGACTTACAGTTCAGTAAGCCAACATGGTAGCTAGTCTTAACCTTGGAATATTACACCAAATCAAAAATGCTCTGGGTGTTTTTTGATGTAGTTCAAGAAAAATATCGTCTCTTTCTTTACTCATAGTTTATAGATTTGTCTAGAAAAAAAGGTACTGCGATTATGGTACTACCACCTTAATAGTCGCACCCAGCATATGTCCGTCCGTACTTCGTTCCATTACACAAAAAATGTTTCCGTAACTTGCTGTTTGCACAGCAAAAAATGAATGCACGCAAGAATTTACCTTAATAACTAAACATGCTTTTTACAAAGCCAACGCGAAAATAATACAGACATACCAATTGATCAAACAGTAACAGACGCAGACTCAATAATCTAACAATAATTATCTATCACCGATTGCACATAATTATGCACCAATATTTAAACCACATCATAATATAGTCATAAATACTGTCACCTAACCCAATTTGGTACTACATAACAGCCAAAAGTCATGATATTCGCATTAGCTAGCTATACTAATAGTTATTGGAACTGGAAATTCACTTCTTCTGAATGCGTATGAGATTCAGTCGTGTTTCGTGTAAAGACTCATCCAAAACTAAGTTTTAAACACAGCAGCATTGCTACTACTTAATTCGAATGGTACACAGTGCACAAAGAAGTGTGATTCAAATCTGAGGTAGAAACGCTCCATCATTTCAAGTATAGCTACCCAAATATATAATTAACAATTAACTAATAACCGCTAAACATTACAAACGCTATCTGTCCCCATCTGATTCACAAGTAGCTAAAATGCTAGCAGCAGCTGCTTTCACTTCGCTATCCGATGGCAGCCGGTCAGATTTTTCCAAATTTGACATCACAGCTGCCAAATGGGCCTCGTCGGGTGCTTTCAATGGGCTCTCAACGATGTTCTGCGTTACTGGGTCTCTGGAGCTGTCTGGGTTAGGAGCACTGCTAGACGGTTGACTAGTAGACGAGCCAGGTACTCCTATTAATTGGCTCTGCGGATTGGCATTTATACGCTGCTGTGGCTGTCCGCTGGTTGTCGGCTGAGCCCCAGCCCCGGCATTAACACAAACAGTAGGGGTCGGAGCGCCGGCCGACGACAGCATATACAGATGAATTAGATTAGGATCGGTGGTGTTCTTGCCCTTCTCATGGACCATCAGAATGTAGCCCGGCGTCTGACCCGTTCCCGACGGCCCAATGGCTGTGGGGGCGATCGGCAGCACCTGGACAGAGTGCGCGTTGGCCGGAAGCTGAATGACCGAGCCAGCGTTCGGGGAAGACTGCGACGCGTGCGATAGCAGACTGGACAGGTCGAAAACAGCCGACGGTGAGGCAGCGGCTGGAACCACTGGATTAGCAGCCCCAGACGTAGACGGGTCCCGGTAGGCTGGAAATTGCTGCGACGCTGACAAGGCTGACAGCAGTTTTCCGCCCCGCCTCGGTTTACGCGGTCTGGGCGCTGGCCGACTGTCGTCTACAATGATGTTAGACTCAGTGTCTAGATCGTCCACTTTGCGTCTTTTCGGCATTCGGCCCGACCGTGTTTGTCTAAAACACAATCAACACAAATAATACTACACACGTCCTATTTCAACTGTGGTCCGAAAGTTTTAAGGTGGCGGTCTGAATAACCAAATTTGGGCGATACAATTTTTCAGTCAAGATTTTGCTAGTTTTCGCTTCGTCAACTCATCTAGAATAGTCTTGAAATAAACTACGTAAGCGTGAGCAAGCTGAGCCGAATTCACAAAGTGAGACAATATGAAACTGCGAAATAAACAATAGATCAGTTCCTTTAAAGCCCGGTTCATACTCGTCCTTGTCCTTAGCATTTTGTCCTTAAGCAATTCCTAGACAACTACTTGCCCAAATAAGCCCGTTTTTCGCATGAAGATGGTTGAGGTCAATTCCAGACTGTATACAAAAAATTAACCGTAACGCTTCAGTTAATTCTTCACAGCAGCTGAGCGAAGTTTGTCCTTGTCCCTGTCACTGTGTCTTTAAGGACAAGTAGGAACCGGGCTTAACTATGCTTCTCTCACTTCAAAATATTTCCAATGCACGCGGCATCCTCGGGGGAGTCGGATTCCAACGCTCCGCGTGTATCGCCAATGGGTGAGGGCGATGGGGTTATGAGTTCCTGACTGATCCAGTCCTTGTCCAGACTCCCCGCAGACTCCCGTCCAGTTCGACCCCGGCCACGAACACCGCCCCGTTTACGACGTGGTGTGACTAAAATATGAAAACGTGAATGACATCTATTAATGAGTAGACAAAGCCTTGTCATTCACTATTCATGCCAATTGCCAACTGATTATCCCCTTAAACTCAATGCTAAAAAAAGATGCCTGAAAACTCGAAATTTAATCCATATCGCTGTAAATCCTTGAAAAATTAGCAAAAGGCGAAAAAATAGCTAAAAATATTCGCAAAAAATACAATTTTGAGGAGAAACTAGAAATTTTTGCGGTGTTGTGAATTCAAGTCAACAAAACGTCGAAACAAGCCCCCTCCCCCTTAAATTTCTGAAAATCCAAGACAAGCCCCCGCCCCAGACTGGAGACCCCGTGTACATGTATGGCCCGGTTCATGCTCGTCCTTAAAGAGACAGAAACAGAACATTAGAGAATTTATTGTTATTGGCGGTGAAAAACTGGCAGCATACTCCTATTTCGTACTAAAGCAAAAAGTCTTGTCAAAAACGCTGAGCTTATTCAGACTATACGAATGTGTGAATCAGAAAGACTCTTAAAATACATAAACGTTGTTTAGACTTTCATACAGTTTTTTTATTACAGCCAGCCCACTCGTGTATAATTCACACATTCATCAAGGGTCTGAATAGACGAAGCTCAGTCTTTATGACAAAACCCTCAAAGCAAGCCATACTCGGTGTGCTAAGAACACGGGAAGCAACATCATCTATCACATCATCCAAACGGGAACGCGCTAAAAGAGAGAAAAGCACAAAACTAGTCAAGTGGCCACAACGGGTTGCCAGCCGGTAAGGATTAAAGGACCCTCTTTTCTGGGCCACCATTCTACACAAAGGATTATCTACTCGTGTTCAAGCACCCAAATATCCCTACAACTATAAACATATCAATTCCAAAAAATTGACCCCCGATGACCCCCTGGGACAAGGTACCCTGAGGGTGGGCGCAGGGAGATCCAGTAGGGTCCTAGGAAACAATGAATCTTGGATTCGTGTTGGGCTCAAATTACCCCTAGAGACACCAGAATCAGAATTTCAATTTCGAAAATTTGCGCCCTTTGGACCCGCTGGGAAAAATAACCAGAAACGGTGTACGCGGTGCAGTTGTGTTTTAAAAAAGAATGGGTACTGGGTAGTCCTATCATAGTACAGAACCAAACTATAGTACTGAAGTGAAACTGCTACTTTTTGACACAAATTTGAGAAAACAAAACACAATAATGGCCAAACACATACTTTCCGATCTTGAACTGCTAGCGGTGCGGTCTCCCGGCGCTGCTTGTTCAATTATGTCTGAAACAAATATGAAAAATAAAAACAAATTAATTTGATATACTTTTTCAAAATTTATAAAATTTTTCCTAATTAATAATAGCATTTATTTAGTAATGGCACTATTAAGTATTAATCATCGTAATATTCATTTTCTGAACATTTTAGATTCAGAGTATGAAATTACATCTAAATGAACAACAGTCCAACAGCTAGCAAGTCTTCAAATTTAATCTTGGGAGCTCTGATGTTCCATGCTTGCCGGCTTTTGGCAACAAGACCTATTATTTATTCACTTTCACACCGTCATCAAGTTGCAGCAAAAAGCACATGTTACGGGGTAAAAATTAAAATAAATAATAAATTATCGAGAGAAGACAGACGCACCGGTCTTGGTCACAGCTCCGCTATCGGGCAGGGAAGAATTTTCGTCGATGTCGCTCAGAGCAGTTATCTCTTCCTCGATAGGCAAATCTTCGGCATCACTTTCGTCGTCAGAGTCCAGCAAATTGTACAGACTAGAGTCCAGCGGAACACGTTTGCCTATAAAAATCAGTATCTATGCCCTAGTGGCTATACCTGAGCTACTGTGGGGCTGTTCACAAACCCGGATCAACGTGAATAGACAAATTGAATTATCTACAATAATTCGGCTTTATCGCCCTGATGACAGCATCTTTCTAAAAATCTGCACGTTTATGGAAGTAACACAGATACCTAATAAACTATGTATAAATTTATTTCAGATCCATATATAAATTTACCTCAGATGTTGACTGTTGATTTATGTAAGTTAATCTAACCTAGTTAATCCGAATTTTTGAACAAGTCCTATGTAGTTCAAACAGCACCTGCACATAATGGCAATGAGCCTGATGAAGTGGTTCAAGTGAGAGAAAAAGTTATGGCAAACTCGTTTCAGCAATCATACCCACCCATTAGAACTAGGAAGAACATCAAATTGGTAACGCGCACTGACTGGACTTCACCCACTGGCATACATAACAGCTACACTTTACGAAGGCTTCCTCTTAATACACAGTTTTCACACAGTCGCAAATAATCGAACATACTCAAGGTTGCATCCAATCTGTCTCGATTCAAGGTATCTTCTCGTTTGTACTTGAGCTGAAATAAATTCAATTAGGTAACTTTTACATTTCCAAAAAAAGTCACACCATCACACAAAAGCAGGCACCACGACGCCGAGGTAAAGGAGGGGTGGCTGCCACTGCCCAGACACCCTCCAAAGCACCTGTACCGCAGAATATTAACCTTAAAGACTAACCTTTGGCTAGTGCATTTGTCAAGGCGAAAGCGTGCAAAAAAACCACTTGAATGTACTAAGCCTAGACTACTAGTACTAAAATGACCGATGCGATTAAAACACAAGACCAAGACACAAAGACAACGTTTTTGTAATTTCTGTCATGTAAAAATTTATAGGTGATGGGCACACCCTGCAACCTACCCGTAGTTCTGTCCTTGTTCTTTTCGGGAAAAATTCTGCCATCAGTGAAAAATCCGTTCCAGTAGCTGCCAAAATTCGATAAAACTTTTCTGTTTCTGAAAGCATACAAAATTGTACTCTGTACACCGTACTACAAACTACTACCCACTCACGTTTTAAACCAACTAATTAACTACTATGGATACAAAAATGTACAAAAAAGTAGGATCAACAGCGCTTATCTTGTAACATAGCTTTGCCTCTTAGCTCTCTTATATTTTGTGACTACTAAGGCAGGTTATTAGTACATTAATAAACTTAAAATAAACAATGAATAGACTAAATAAGTCATCAGACTGCGTCAGACCTCTGTCTCCCCAATGCCTTCCACGAGAATAGACTCCTTTTTTGCGAAAACTGGAAGAGGTGATACGTCTATTTGTCTCCACCACGACCTCCTGATTGCCACTAGGTTCCGTGGCCTGACGGACGTTCAAGCTAAAACAATAAAAATTAACGACCAATATGGTAAAAAATAAGATATCCGTGCATGTAAAGCTTGCTAGAAAAAACTTTCGGCCAAACAGATGATGTTGCAGATTTTTTTCAGTAGTTACAGAAAAAACGGTACTGTCACCTGAAAATAATCGTATGAATAACTGTTAAAAGTATACTTTTGTGCCATTGGTAAATAATAACGGCTACTTTTCTCACTATAGTACATACCTTTCCTCATCAATAATAATCTTGCCATCGGCTCCTATTCTAACTTGTGGCGCAGCAAGATCACTTTTCTTCACAGGATTGTCAGATCTAAAAATTTGTAGATTTTAGTGCTATATCATTCTGAGACAAGAAATATACTAGAAGGGAATTTTCTTACCATATCGCACGTGCACCCTAAACTTCCTGTACTCCTGTTTTTTTTATTTTATTTTTATTTATATTTTTAAATAACTCAATGTGTAGTGTGTACACTTGGTTTCCGCACAAAAATAGCTACTTTAATGGCTTTAATTCTGTCTTTATGAAACGAAAAAATGTTATTAAATGAAAAATTCTACAAAAACATAAATTGTGTATCATACATTAACCCACACAATTTTGATACTTGTCACATTGGCCAATCACCGGACCTTGGAACAAAAGTAAACTACATACAGTTGCTTAGTAGCATCCGCATTGGTTTTAGTCTTTGTCACGACTGTCTCAGCAGCTTCCCCTCCATCTTTATCGCCATCAACCCTAAAAACTAGCAAACACATTTAAATAAAACATTGCAAAACACCAACACTGTGTAAAGTGTAACATGTAAGATATAAACTTAGGAACGAGGTCCCTGGGTTTGCATATCATCATCGGGTGCGCAAAAGTGGACAAATTAGCAAACTAGCTATTAGCATTAGCAAATTAGTCAGATAGTCCACCTTACACACAAATCATCTACAGTAAAGATTACATTGCATCAATCAACGCAGAAAAAAATTTCCGTCTTTTTGAATATCACCCCACTCCCAAAAACTTGGTCAGACTGACATACAGAATGTCCAAATAATCGCTAAAAAGTTAAATCACCGGGCCAGCCTGGACGCTATAGACTTAAAAACTTATAAATTTCTTGAATGTGGTGAAAGATCAAAAAACTACTAAAAAACAAATCAAAGTGACTCGCAACGCAGAAAAACGTCTTGTTATATACTGTTTTGACTTTCCCGCCAGCACCTTCGACAACTTAAAAGTTCGAAATTAAAATTAACAAAGAAATACCAAAATAGACTAAAGTAAAAAAATAAACGAACCCTTCCATTCGCTGTCCGTTTTTAGGATTCCAAAAAATCAAGTCTGCCATCGTAAATGTTGATCGATCTAGCTCCTCCAAACCAGTAAATTTCTTTTTCAAAACCCCGTCAATCTGAAAATTCAAGCTTCTTTATTCGAGCACCATTTAAAGAGAGCAATAAAATGCAGAACTGTGCCGATATGCAAAAACTAAACACTCAATTTCAGGCCATAATTTATATATTTTCACACCTTGATCTTACACCGACACCACACTATTTATTACTCAAGTATCTCACGTGCACCAGCAGAAAACAGTATATCTCGGAAGGCCATAAAGTATACTGTAGCAAAAGCAATGTAGAGCTCACCTCAGCTTCTGAGTCATCATTGCGAGGACCACTAAAAACAGAAAATTACAATAAATTTATGTAATGGTTATGAGCTCAATATATTATGAGCTAGTGCCTAATTAGTTGCACTTATTATAGTAATATTTATTACATTAAATACATTACATTAAAAAATATAAATAACATACAGCTAAATAACATACAAAATATTTAGCTAAACTACTGTCAGTTATCTAATATACACAATACACATACATCCTAAATATTATATTTTTTATAGTATTGCATTTGTATACTATTGAACACCATACAGTAGATAAAAAGAAAACTTACACGTCAGGAGCTGCTGTTCTGATATTTGGTTTGACTTTGGGAAATCGGCTTCTAGATTTGATTGCAGTTGTTTGTTGTTCCTCAGTTGTAGGTTTTTTGCGAGGTCGTGTTTGGCTGGACCGTTTACTGCTAGACACTGATTTTTTATTTCCCTCGCTGCTTGCATGCGAGCTGTGAGAGGAAACACTGCGTTCAATCACATCACAAGACTGGACAGACTCTTCGCTCCCGCGAGAGCCTTCTGGAGCCGGAATCTGACCTCCAGCTTCTCCCTTATCTCCCAGTAAGCTGCTTCCAACCGAAGGGGCTGGAGAGCTGATTGGATCAACATAGTCCGAAGGGAGAGGTACAGTAGGCTCAGGCTCCGGCAAAACAGTCATAGTAGTGGCTCCAATGTCGTTATTCGAGACAGAGATGACCTGGGGTATCGTCTCCAAAGTACCAGTTGGGACATCTGGAACTAAAGTTTCTGCTTCATTCGTCGGATTTGGCTGTGTTTCAGGTTCTGGATCGGGAATAATTTCCACTGGCGGCTGATCTTCCGAGATTTCTTTATCGGAAGTTTTAAGCCCTTTATCAGCAGCTTCAGGCAACTTGTTATCGCTCCCGCGTAGTTTTGGTTTCACTTTTTCGCGAAATCTACGAATGCTTGTTGGCTGCTGCTCCACAGATTTGACTCTGGTCTGTTCCGATGTGAAGGTCAGAACATCGCCGTCTGGCAAGTCTGGCGTACTTTTGCCTCCATCGGACGAAGTCATGACAGAGTCCACGGATTGACGGCTGGCATCGTCCGCCTCAGTCTCCGCCGAAGAGGAAGCCGCGGTGACCGGACTGTCAATTGGGATTGGCTTGGAGTCTGCAGAGCCGAATTTGGTTGCATCTGACGGTTTTTGACCAGCCGGCGCAATTGACGGCTTAAACCGTCGCCTGCTGAACATGGCGTAATAACCGCAAAGTTCTAGCTACCGTCACATTCGATGAAAACTGCTGGTGACACGGATTATATAAGCCTAAAAATGACAAAAATGATTTACAAATTCAGACGAGTAAAATAAATATATTTTTTTATTTTTTTTTTTTTTTTTTTTTTTTTTTTTTTTTTTTTTTTTATTTTTTTTTTTTTTTTTATTTTTTTTTTTTTAATTTTTTTTTTTTTTTTTTTTTTTTTTTTTTTGTTTTTTTTTTTTTTTTTTTTTTTTTTTTTTTTTTTAACAGCAATATTTGGAATCCTAAAACGGACAGCGAATGGAAGGGTTCGTTTATTTTTTTACTTTAGTCTATTTTGGTATTTCTTTGTTAATTTTAATTTCTACTTTTAAGTTGTCGAAGGTGCTGGCGGGAAAGCAAACAGTATATAACAAGACGTTTTTCTGCGTTGCAGTCACTTTGATTTGTTTTTTAGTAGTTTTTTGATCTTTCACCACATTCAAGAAATTTATAAGTTTTTAAGTCTATAGCGTCCAGGCTGGCCCGGTGATTTAACTTTTTAGCGATTATTTGGACATTCCTGTATGTCAGTCTGACCAAGTTTTTTTGGGAGTGGGGTGATATTCAAAAAGACGGAAATTTTTTTCTGCGTTGATTGATCGCAATGTAATCTTTACTGTAGATGATTTGTGTGTAAGGTGGACTATCTGACTAATTTGCTAATGCTAATAGCTAGTTTGCTAATTCCTTGTTCACTTTTTGCGCACCCGATGATGATATGCAAACCCAGGGACCTCGTTCCTAAGTTTATATCTTACATGTTACACTTTACACAGTGTTGGGGTTTTGCAATGTTTTATTTAAATGTGTTTGCTAGTTTTTAGGGTTGATGGCGATAAAGATGGAGGGGAAGCTGCTGAGACAGTCGTGACAAAGACTAAAACCAATGCGGATGCTACTAAGCAACTGTTATGTAGTTTACTTTTGTTCCAAGGTCCGGTGATTGGCCAATGTGACAAGTATCGAAATTTGTGGGTTAATGTATGATACACAATTTATGTTTTTGTAGAATTTTTCATTTAATAACATTTTTTCGTTTCCATAAAGACAGAATTAAAGCCATTAAAGTAGCTATTTTTGTGCGGAAACCAAGTGTACACACTACACATTGAGTTATTTAAAAATATAAATAAAAATAAAATAAAAAAACAGGAGTACAGGAAGTTTAGGGTGCACGTGCGATATGGTAAGAAAATTCCCTTCTAGTATATTTCTTGTCTCAGAATGATATAGCACTAAAATCTACAAATTTTTAGATCTGACAATCCTGTGAAGAAAAGTGATCTTGCTGCGCCACAAGTTAAAATAGGAGCCGATGGCAAGATTATTATTGATGAGGAAAGGTATGTACTATAGTGAGAAAAGTAGCCGTTATTATTTACCAATGGCACAAAAGTATACTTTTAACAGTTATTCATACGATTATTTTCAGGTGACAGTACCGTTTTTTCTGTAACTACTGAAAAAAATCTGCAACATCATCTGTTTGGCCGAAAGTTTTTTCTAGCAAGCTTTACATGCACGGATATCTTATTTTTTACCATATTGGTCGTTAATTTTTATTGTTTTAGCTTGAACGTCCGTCAGGCCACGGAACCTAGTGCAATCAGGAGGTCATGGTGGAGACAAATAGACGTATCACCTCTTCCAGTTTTCGCAAAAAAGGAGTATCTGGGAAGGCATGGGGAGACAGGGTCTGACGCAGTCTGATGACTTATTTAGTCTATTCATTGTTTATTTTAAGTTTATTAATGTACTAATAACCTGCCTTAGTAGTCACAAAATATAAGAGAGCTAAGAGGCAAAGCTATATTACAAGATAAGCGCTGTTGATCCTACTTTTTTGTACATTTTTGTATCCATAGTAGTTAATTAGTTGGTTTAAAACGTGAGTGGGTAGTAGTTTGTAGTACGGTGTACAGAGTACAATTTTGTATGCTTTCAGAAACAGAAAAGTTTTATCGAATTTTGGCAGCTACTGGAACGGATTTTTCACTGATGGCAAATTTTTCCCGAAAAGAACATGGACAGAACTTCGGTTAGGTTGCAGGGTGTGCCCATCACCTATAAATTTTTACATGACAGAAATTACAAAAACGTTGTCTTTGTGTCTTGGTCTTGTGTTTTAATCGCATCGGTCATTTTAGTACTAGTAGTCTAGGCTTAGTACAGTCAAGTGGTTTTTTTTGCACGCTTTCGCCTTGACAAATGCACTAGCCAAAGGTTAGTCTTTAAGGTTAATATTCTGCGGTACAGTACTTTGGAGGGTGTCTGGGCAGTGGCCCCCACCCCTCCTTTACCTCGGCGTCTGGTGCCTGCTTTTGTGTGATGGTGTGACTTTTTTGGAATGTGAAAGTTACCCCTAATTGAATTTGTTTTCAGCTCAAGTACCAAACGAGAAGATACCTTGAATCAACAGATTGGATGCAACCTTGAGTATGTTAGATGTTTTTGGACTGTGTGAAAACTGTGTATTAAGAGGAAGCCTTCGTAAAGTGTAGCTGTTATGTATGCCAGTGGTGAAGTCCAGTAAGTGCGCGTTTACCAATTTGATGTTCTTTTTAGCCTCGTCTAATGGGTGGGTATGATTGCTGAAACGAGTTTGCCATCACTTTTTCTCTCACTTGAACCACTTCATCAGGCTCATTGCCATTATGTGCAGGTGCTGTTTGAACTACATAGGACTTGTTCAAAAATTCGGATTAACTAGGTTAGATTAACTTACATAAATCAACAGTCAACATCTGAGGTAAATTTATATATGGATCTGAAATAAATTTATACATAGTTTATTAGGTATCTGTGTTACTTCCATAAACGTGCAGATTTTTTAGAAAGATGCTGTCATCAGGGCGATAAAGCCGAATTATTGTGGATAATTCAATTTGTCTATTCACGTTGATCCGGGTTTGTGAACAGCCCCACAGTAGCTCAGGTATAGCCACTAGGGCATAGATACTGATTTTTATAGGCAAACGTGTTCCGCTGGACTCTAGTCTGTACAATTTGCTGGACTCTGGATGAAAGTCACAAGATTTCCCTATCGAGGAAGAGATAACTGCTCTGAGCGACATCGACGAAAATTCTTCCCTGCCCGATAGCGGAGCTGTGACCAAGACCGGTGCGTCTGTCTTCTCTCGATAATTTATTATTTATTTTTTAATTTTTACCCGTAACATGTGCTTTTTGCTGCAACTTGATGACGGTGTGAAAGTGAATAAATAATAGGTCTTGTTGCCAAAAGCCGGCAAGCATGGAACATCAGAGCTCCCAAGATTAAATTTGAAGACTTGCTAGCTGTTGGACTGTTGTTCATTTAGATGTAATTTCATACTCTGAATCTAAAATGTTCAGAAAATGAATATTACGATGATTAATACTTAGTAGTGCCATTACTAAATAAATGCTATTATTAATTAGGAAAAATTTTATAAATTTTGAAAAAGTATATCAAATTAATTTGTTTTTATTTTTCATATTTGTTTCAGACATAATTGAACAAGCAGCGCCGGGAGACCGCGCTAGCAGTTCAAGTCGGAAAGTATGTGTTTGGCCATTATTGTGTTTTGTTTTCTCAAATTTGTGTCAAAAAGTAGCAGTTTCACTTCAGTACTATAGTTTGGTTCTGTACTATGATAAGACTACCCAGTACCCATTCTTTTTTAAAACACAACTGCACCGCGTACACCGTTTCTGGTTATTTTTCCCGGCGGGGTCCAAAGGGGCGCAAATTTTCGAAATTGAAATTCTGATTCTGGTGTCTCTAGGGGTAATTTGATCCCAATACTAATCCAAGATTCATTGTTTCCTAGGACCCTACTGTATCCCCCTGCCCCCACCCTCAGGGTACCTTGTCCCCGGGGTACATCAGGGGTCAATTTTTTGGAATTGATATGTTCTTATAGTTGCCCTAGGGATAATTGGGTGCTTGAACACGAGTAGATAATCTTTTGTGTAGATGGGTGGCCCAGAAAAGGGGTCCTTTAATCCTTACCGGGCTGGCAACCATTTATGGCCACTTGACTAGTTTTGTGCTTTTTCTCTCTTTTAGCGCGTTCCCGTTTGG
>JASANF010001628.1:0-13340 GCA_030248245.1 Trissonchulus sp. WLG1_4 | reverse complement strand
CTCATTTTTGGGGTACTTTTCGGCCGTCACAGGTTGAGTCGAGCGGTGAAGAGAGGCGTTGGCAACTCACAACTGACCGTTGTGATGAATAGTGGATATCCCCATGTGGCCTCTTCGGCCAAATTTTGGGGACCCTCCCCCCTGGTCAACCAAAAATACCCTAAATTTAGCAAAATTTTGCAAAAATTTCGCAAAAAAGTGCCATTTTTTTAAAATTTTGCCAAATTTTGGGGACCCTCGCTTCGGCCTCTCGATTTTGGGGGAGGTCCCGCCCCATCCCCACCTCATATGTTACATGCATTTATGCATTTATGCATAAATGGTATTGACATTCATTCAATATCTGCTTGATAGTCCTACATTGTTCCTATTTGTCAAAATCGATGATTTCAACTTTGCAAATCTTATTTATTGCAGCAATAACATTTACTGAAAAACAGTCTCAATGCTAAAATATGCGCCTACCCTGATTGGCTTGAAATAAAACCAACAGGGCTCCAATTGGCTGAAAAACTGAATTCGGAACGAGTTGAGTGGCTGATTTGGCACTAGGGTCCATTGTCAGACCGGGGTCCAAAATGTGGGGGGGGTACCCCCGCCAAGTTTTGGACAGGGGTCCAAATTGTGGGGGGTACCTCTGCCAAAGTGACAAGTTTTGGACCGGGCTCCAATTTGTGGAGGGGGGGTACCCCCCACGTTTTGATCGCTGGGGTCTGGTGGGGGGGGGGGGTTACCCTGCCCGTTTGGACCGGAGTCGGTTTGTGGGGGTAGTACCCTGGCCAAGTGTTGGACCGGGGTCGAGTTTGTGGGGGTGGGGCTCATGCCGAATTCGTGGCCTGTTTTTGGAGTTAATGGTCGCAGGTTGTAATTATGACCCCTGCCAGGAATTGGTCGAGTGTCATACTTTTCTTATTATGCACTCTTGCTACAATTAATGTAGAGAAAAATCATTTTCTATCATATATTTTGTTGCAGTGACAATGTTTAAAACTAAATAAGCACACATAAACTTCAACACAATAATTAATTTTATTTGAATTTAAACGTGCAAATTAAGTAGCGTCGACTGAGCAACTGGCTTGATACGGTACAAACTACTAGAAATCTACTTGATAAAGTGCATCAAAACTTCTTAAATAAAAACTTTTTAACCTTTGTTCGGCTTATAGTTTGATTTCGACAGTGAAAGAAGCGCACGTCCGGCAAAGCTCATGTAAATGTTTAAGTATCTATAAGCTAAATACAAAGTATAAAGCGATACAACTACAAGACATAATTATACTCAAAAATGCCAGCAATTTCGTTGTAGCAGAGCTGAGTTCATATACGCTTACGTCTAGTACCCTCATTTCCACCCCTTTCTCAAAGGCACTGTAAGCTGACTCTGGAACATCCTTTCCGCCATACGTTCCCCCATTGCCAGATCGATTATCAGTTCCATATCGTTATCGAATGGGGCCAGAGGCGAGCAGCGAGAAGCCCGGGAGTGAAGTTGCCATTACATGGTTTGAAAAAATCGTTCCATTCTCTTGGTAATATCTAAAGTAAAACGTTTACATATAAATATGTATGTATATACCTATGACTATTCAGTATGGTATCGCTTTGGACTTGATTACTGTGCAAAACCATATTTACTTTAGAGATCGTTAGGCATACTGTACAAAGGAAATGAAGAAGAGCTTATGGTCTCCTTTCAGAAAACTGACGAAAAATAAAGCCCTAGCCTTGCATAAAATCTGCGAGGCTTTATTTGAGGTACGGAATACAGAAGTTTCAAGGTTTCGGTGGAGTCGGTCTAGGCAAGGGCGTCCCCCGGGGGGGGGGGGGGGAATGGGGGAATTCCCCCCCCCCCCCCGAAATTTTTTCCCAGTGATTTTTTACACAAGGGTCCCCCCTTTGGTTTTTATGGTCCGGCCGGAAAAATTTTCTGATACGTCTCCAATTGACTAAATTTGGCCTACAAATAGATAAATTCTCAAACTCTTTTTCTGGGGGCTGCCGCCCCCAGACGCCTGCGACTATGTGGCTTACTATTCCTTGTTTAATAATATTTTCTTTCATTAAAGCCTATGCATGTATACACAAGTACATTATGATGCATGTGCATGTCTACACGAGTATATTATGCTACATTTACTTGTGGAATACACTGTCTGATATGACGCTCCCATCTTTTGTTTTAAATTTTGTCGGAAAAAGTTTCTGATACGTCTCCAGTTGACCAAATTCGGTCTAAAAATTGGAAAGATCGCCAATTTTTTTCTGGGGGCTACCGTCCCCAGACCCCTGCAACTATGTGGTTTAGTTATCTTGCGTTTGTAAGGCGTTTTATGAGTGTTAAAATTGCCAAAAAGTGCATTTTATCTCATTACAAAAAAATCGAAAAGTCATTCCCCCCCGAAATTTTTTTCTGGGTACGCCACTGGGTATAGGGTAAAACACGAGAAGGTTGGAGTGTCCCTTATTGGGGACTGTCTCTGATTTGGTCATCTTCCCCTATCTAGTTTTACTTTTCGGGTCCATTGGACGTCGCCTTTGTGGTTAATGATATAACCCCGGATGTATTCTTCGTTCGGCACAGCACTGTATTCATGTCCATACGTTTGTACTTCAGACTCTATACTCCCGAGATTGATTGATGTACAAGCTAAAAAAAGTAGCTTTATCTGAAATATACTTACACAGCAAACTAGTGGGAATGTACTGGACAAAATTTGCGGGCCTGCTTAAATGCTGAATGACTCAAGGCGTGAGCCGGCTAAACGAACATTCGGCTGTACGTACGTACGAGTCAACCCCAGGGCCCGATTTATCGAAGCAAAATGTTCGTCATCAGAAATGTTCGTCATCGAAAATGTTCGTCATCGAAAATTTTGGATTGATCGAAACATTTTCGATGACGAACATTTGCTTTTCGATGACGAACATTTGCTTTTTCAACGGCGAGTTCGTCATCGGAAAAGCAAATGTTCGTCATCGAAAATATTCGTCATCAAAAAGTTAGTCATCAAAAATATTAGTCATCGATAAAGCAAATGTTTGTCATCAAAAAAGCAAATGTTCGTCATCGAAAAAGCAAATGTTCGTCATCGAAAAAGCAAATGTTCGTCATCGAAAATGTCCATTATTGAAAATTTTCAGCGTTCGAAATTAGATCAGTCGTTCTAAGTCTAAACATTCTGAATTAAAACATTTTCATTAAAGTCTAAATTCTCTAATAATAATAATAACTACTACTAACTACTTCCAATATATACTACTACTACTACCTAAGACTACCTAATACTACTAAAATTGAGGTACAATAAAGTGTTGTATTGAATTTAGTGGTTCTGTCTGGTGTCAATAGATAGTGGCAAACTCTCAAAGTTGAATATTATTTTGTTTCAACTTTTCCGCAATATTAACCAAAGTTTTGAAAAACTTTACGTAAATCATTTAGCCGAAAGAGAACTAATTTAATAGTTCAGTAAAGCTGAAAAGCTGGTTATGATTTCACAGAGCTTGGTTCATATACTCGCCCTTGTCCTTGTCCCTATCATTTTGTCCTTGAGCAATTCCAAAATTACCTGGCCAAATAAGCCGATTTTTGGCATGCAAATATTTGACCTATTGCAGACCGAATACAAAATTCATCTAAAACGCTTACGTTAATTCTTCACAGCAGCTGACCGAAATGTGCCCTAGTCCTTCTTGTTTCTCTGTGTTCTCAAGGACAAGTATGAACCGGTCTTAAAAATTAAGTACGCCTGAACCAAATGCTTGAAGCGGCCAGCCAACTCTCTTTGCAGTATGGTCGCAGATATCAGTTATTCAGCAGTTAACAGCTATTAGGGTCGATTCATACTTCAGTAGGGCATACGGACAAAGCCTGTAGAATCCGTTTTTTAATTCTTACTTTTTAAGGCAAACGCGCATAGCTTGGGCCTAAGTTGCGATTCATATTTTTGAACAGTATGTCCGTTTGTCCGTATGCCCGGGAGTTTTGGCTAAGTTGAACTGAAATTAACTTTGCCTGGCATATACTGACAAAGTGAAATAGTGCGATTTAGTATATATAGATGAACGGACATATGGCTGACGGGCAAAGTGGCAGATGGCTGTACGGGCGAAGGTATGAATTGAACGGTAATTCTGCCGTTCAGTTGGTCCCAATATACTTTTAATTTCAATTATTTTAATTACCATCTTTATTACCATCTTTAAAACTATCCTATTTTTTGTGATAATTATAATAATAGGGTGAGGTGGCTCTGGAAGGGTTGGCGTTGATGTTCTCAACATGAAACAAGTTTACATTGTGCTGGACGTGACCCGCTTCTCTGGTTCCAGGTCAATAAAGTTGGAGTTATTTTATTGTCAAAACTAATCATACGTTTTTCGGCACATAAGTCAGCGGCAACCTATACTTTTTATGGTGTCAAATCAAAGCTGTTCTTATATCCTAACTGATGCCGAAAACTAGAACTTTTTACCAGTTAGCTAGTTTATAAGTCAGCGTTAACGTGTAGCTTTTTTGGTATCAAATAAAAGCCCTTCTTCTGCTCTATCTAACTACGAAAACCGGAATCATTTACGTGGTCCCTGAAAAAAGTTATGGCCAAAAGTTCTTTTTCGAAAACATTTTGTTCGAAAAAATTCCTCCGCGACTACTCACACCATATACGTATTGAACAAAAGTTCGGCAAAATTGAAATCGTTATAACTTGCGTCAACCTTGACGTAGAAACACAAAATTGACAGCATTCAACTCAGAATTGAAAAGGCTTTCGGATGATACCTTACATGACGTTTACGGACGCAACGGCCAGTCACGTATGACTATTATTTTTATACTGACCATTTGTCGCCGGTTACGTCATCATGCGACATATCAATTGATAGGTCTTGACAAGCGCAAGCATAGGTATAAAACAAATTTCACGTCGATACCGTAACCCTAACAAACGTTATGGCTCCTGGAATTTTTCCCTTTAGTGACTACCTATAATCACCTCATATGCGATCAAATCGCATTGAAATTTAATTTTGAACAAAATTTTAAAAAAATTTCAAAATTTTTTTATTGTCATACAATAACTTACTTCGGGATCTAGATTTGGTCGAACTAGTCTAAACTAGACGCACTAGTCTTGTAATATTAATATTAAAAATATAATAAATAATATAATATAATAATATAATAAATTAATATTTTGCGCTGTTGTGCTATTTACATTAATATTTAATTAATAATAAATAAGGTTGGCTATTTATATTAATATTAAAATTACTGCCAGCTATGTACCTATAGATGTTCGCAGTTGAAAATTTCAACGGAGGTAAAGAGCTCCGTTGAAATGTCCGTCATCGAAAAAATTTTCGATGACGAACATTTTCGATGACGAACTTTCGATGACGAACATTTGTCTTTTGATAAATCACCGTTGAAAAAACAAATGTTCATCATCGAAAATGTTTCGATCAATCCAAAATTTTCGATGACAAACATTTTCGATGACGAACATTTGGTTTTTCGATGACGAACATTTGGTTTTTCGATGACGAACATTTTTGATGACGAACATTTGTTTTTTCGATGACGAACATTTTTGATGACGAACATTTTCGATGACCAACATTTTGTTTCGATAAATCGGGCCCGGAACGTTCTATCTTCTATTTCAGTAAATCAGAACATCATAACGGAAATTTTACACGTATATAATACGCTAGCAATATGCAACTCTTTGAAGGCTGAGCCAAGGCTGCCTTTATAGTTTATGCCTTCCACCGCTAAATGTTAAAAAACAGCGCAATTTTAAATCCAACAGCCCACCTCATTTCCTTAGCTCCTTTCCAGTGCACGCTGAATGCCACTTTGTCCTTCAACTGTTCCACCCATTCCATTGTGTCAATTTCGCCACATTCCGGCCAATGACCATATTTTTTCTAAAAGAGCCAGCGAGAACGAGATAAGCTTAGCCAGACCAAGCTTCACTCGCTCAGCCCATAAAGGTAGATTCATACTTTAGATGTTCAGCCGGCAAAATTACGAAATAATGACGCCGAAATAACGCAATAGATCAGAGTGTTGTGAGATTATTTATGACTGTGCCATTTGAACAAACATACGGCTGTAAGTATGAATCGACCATCAGGCCCACTCTGTCTACTCAAACTGAGCTTAGCCGTAACTTTTCACAAGTTCCCCTTTTCATTGTACTTCATAATATATTCCTTGGTTGAAATTTTGAATTTTGATTCCGCAATTTCATTGCCTCACCTAGGGACTCGATTTATCACCAAAATTTGCCCTCGTGCGGCACTCAAGTGCAACGAGCCCAGTACATGAATCGCTTTCATACCGCTAGATATAATTTTGTTTCTCTGCTTTTTTTCTTCTTTCCTTTCTTTCGTTCTAAACAGTACTGTCCAATTACATAAAAATTTGCAAGAATTGTTTACAGTATCGCCCAGTTGCCAATAGGCTGGCCACGCCCCAGGGTTGGTGGGCACAGTGCCCCGAAATTCAACGCGCAGTTTTTTGTGTTCGTGATTGAGGGGGTTGAATCGTTCGTTGGTGTATATTTGAGCAGAAGTGTAGTTGTCATCTGAAAATAGGCGTTGAGGTCTGGCTGTCAAAAACACAAACTGATTTTTGACACAGTTTATTCCTGCTAGGTATGTTCTTCTTGATACATAACGATACACTAGCTCCTTAAAACTTAGTAAGTCAATAACTCTCTGAATGACAACTACAGTACAGACCAAAATTACTTTCCACAGACTCTGGTGTCAAAATGAAACTTTGATTCCAGAATCAACTTTTACTTCGAGCCCAGTCAGTAGGTAATTTTGATCGGTATTGTAAGCTACAGTTTGCATAGGCCCGGCTTACTGATAAACTTATTTATCTTTGGGCCCATTCCTTTACCGGATTAAAGGTTAATCGGACTAAACGGTTTAAAAATTTAGCTAAAAAATGCCTTTTGTCGAGACAGAATAGACTGTTCTCGACTTGTTCCTAAAACTAGTTATATAGTATGCAAATTGTGTGAATAGGCTATGTTGTTTTTGTTTGGCTTAGTTGCGCCATCACGTGACACCAAATTTGCATATTGATATTTGTACTTGCAGTTACTGTTTGCGTATATAAAATGTTTAGCTGAATTTAGTCTGGATATTGTCTGTGTTGCACTGCGGTGCACTAGTAGTAAACGAATGGCAGCAGAGTGGCATTCCAACTTAGTCGCGTATGTATGAGTCAGTTTTTGACCATACATTACCCACCATTGCTCTCCCTACCAAACCATTGTTTCGACAGCTGGTGCCGAAACCCGAGAACGGGTGATTGCCAATGATTGCTGCGCCGATCTTTATCCAGTTTTTGGGTTCAGGTCAGATTTGACTGGTTTTCGATTTGGTTACAAATCGGAACCAAGCTCTGCACTGAGCTATCGAAGTTTTGACCTGATAGTACTGTGGGTACTGATAACTCTTTACCCAGTTTTTTGGCATTGAGTCGTTGCAAAAGCGCATTTTAAAGCGCACGAATCTGCTAGTACGGCACTGGCACTCCGTTATGAGAAAGAGTGGTGCTGTAGTTAGCAAACAATATTGATAACTTTACCCAGTTTTTGGGCATTGAGTCTGTCTATTGTCTGTGTTGCACTGCGGTGCAGTAGTAATAAACGAATGGTAGCAGAGTGGCATTCCAACTTAGGCCCGTATATATGAGTCAGTTTTTGACCATACGTTACCCACCATTGCTTTCCCTACCAAACCACAAAACCCAAAACCTCCGGATTAAACGGACTTAACTTTTAGCGCGCTGCTTTTTAATCGGACTAAACGGACTTAACCAGTGGTAGTTTTGGAATGGGGTTAGACTAAAATTAAGCCGCTAACTTATGTATGTACTTTAACTCGTTTAGTCCGTTTAACCCGATTTGCTAGTCCGTTTAATCCGGTAAAGGAATAGGCCCTGTGTCTCTATTTATGTGTCAAATTTTGCGCTTTTTCGTGTTGGGCCACAGCCCAACATGTCTTTAATTTTGATTCTGGTATCTTAACACAGTGCTAGCGTTAAAGTGTCAATGTGGGGAATGTGTTTTACACGTCTTTTATCTCATCTTTGCGTCTGTCACAACGACAGTTACTTGTAATTCAATGGCTGAACTGCACCAAATCCGATTAACTCACGATTATCTTAAATAGATTTAGCTCAGGTTTAAATTCCTTAAATCTATTTAAGGGGGTAATTGCGTTTTTAGGTGTTTTTTAAAAAAGCCATAACTCAGCGTTTACAAATTCAAATCACAAGCGGTCTTTTGCATTAGGTAGAACAATATCTTTCCTAAATGTATGCCATGCCTTGAAATTTAACCTGTGATTTTTCTTTCCAGTATAAGCGGCTAAAGAAACGTCCTTTCAAAAATATTAAAATTTTTTACAAAAAGTTTGCGCCACAGCTCTGAATCATACGATTACCTGTTGGGGCTGAAAGTTGGTAAGGTTTTTGACATGTTTAAAATCCCCAGGCATGTCCCCCACTTTTTTAATAACTAGTCAATTTACTGAGAAAATAGCTGAAAAGCAAACGCACCGAAAATTTAAGATAATTTCTTGTAATTAAAACCCTCTAAAAATGTCCACGGGTGAAATTTCAAAAAAGTGAGAGACATGCCTGGGGATTTTGACCTTTACAATACTGTCCCAAAAATTTATGCTCAGGCGTCATTTATAACTTGAGTACTGGTGGCGCAAAGTTTACATAGAAATCACAAAAACCTCGAAAACGCAACTACCACCTTAAATGCACTGCACCAAATCAGATTAGCGTAGTTGACGCTTAAATTTCAGTTGTAACTGAGGACTAGCTGAGGTTTAACTGTGATTTAACTAAATATAATTAGCTGGAGTTTAGCTCGAGCTCAGACTTAGTTTAATCAGACTTAGTTTAATCCGACACCTCACGGCTACGGATCACCCAAACTCACCACTCGGCTACACAGATCCGCGAATATCTGATGCTTCACGTTAGGAATAATCATAGGCAATTCAATTTGAAATCGACTGTACAGTACTGTTACCTGCTTCCAACGTAAAGCAAACAGCTACACATTACAGACAAAGTAAACATTTAAGTTCAATATGATTTTTCTTCACTTAATAACATCATTTGACATTTATATCATACCTGTCTTGAAAAAACAGTGCAATAACTAACTTCAATAACTAAGTGCACGCTGCTAGATTCACAGCGTGCATCTGAAATCTAATTATTGCACTGCTGTAGGCGTGCTTCTTAGTTACTGACTTTGAATTGCACTGTATTTTTCAAAACAGATATAACATAAGTGAATCACTTTGTAGTGTGCACTCAGCACCTTATTCGTACTAACACGTGAAGCCCTCGTGCGCTGTGCGCACTCGTTCATGCACTTGGCGCTTCACGTTACAGTGCGTATAAATTACTGAGTGCAAGCAACATCGTGCTATAACTTACACTATTAATTCTTCCATGGTTCAATTGCCAAAAGTGTTGAGATTTTGCAGTTTATTTGGCTACAAAAGGAGACGCTTACTTTGGGTACTACGTAAGAGGGAACACTATCGCTGGCCCAACAGGTTTGCGATGGCCTCTGGCCAATGTACTTAAGAATAAATGCTTGATGATTACTGAATACTTTTGCCGAAAACTTAGCTTGTTGCTTCTAGGGTTTTCTAAGTTCTTCTAGGAGGCCAATAAACAGATTGCTTTATGAAAACTGTAATTTGATTGAACCACTAATAATTCTTTTTATTATTAAATGCTTAGCGAGTTTTAAATGTAGTTCAAACAAGCCCAATCTGCGGCAAACTTTTAGTGACTATTAAGGATTAATATTTAAATACACTGACTAGAGGTCAGATAAAACCTGTTGTACAGCTATATTTGCACAAAAGGCTAGTTTTTGTATTGGATCAAATGGCTTTCCTCAAGATTCTGTAAGTACAAATTTATTTTGTAGAATTTTTACAAAAGTGCATTGTAAAACAATAAAAAAATACTGCTCGTCAGGTTGTCAAACCAGGGACCTCTCGCACCCTAGGCGAGAATCATGCCACTAGACCAACGAGCCAATTCCAAATCGATTAGTTTTTATGTGTAAGGTGAACCATCGATGTGTACCGTGCTGCATGCAAAACTCGCTATCGGTATGTAGCTTAACGACGAGAAACTGTGTTACCTAGAAGTTAAGTAAAGTAATATATAATACGTAAAACAGTTTTGACTTCAGTATTAGCATTAGTTCTTGAATCGACTTCTGAAGCCTGGTTGGCTCAATTGCGTTGCTGATTTGCTGAGCACCATATTTCGGTCAAAAGTTTGGTTGCTCGACCTGACACCTGGAATTACTTTTTTAGTATTTTGAGTATTTTGGCGGCCAAGACAACAAGTGTAGCGTTATTGTTAAAAATCCAAATTAAAACAACCGTTGTGCACCAGGAAAACTAAATGTGTATGAAAACCTGTCATAAGAGCAATTATAAATTGAACCAAGATTGAACTCATACCTTTTTTCAAACCTCGAATAATTAGTTCTCCATTCCGAACAAACAGATTATCTGAGCTGTTGACGAATGCCTGCCGCGACAAACTGCTGGTGTATTTCGGTGGCTTTACATCTACCATCCATTCTTGGTAAACCTAAACCAAAAATGACCACCAAAAATAAATAAACAGTAAAATTGTGACTCACTTAGTGCATAAACCAGCGAACAAATTAGTTCTTGCTTAAACTATGTTATTATTGACAAACATTGCGAAAACGACCGCAAAGTGTTGCCCAAAACGCGTAGAAATATTGCGGAAAACAATAGCAAATTATTGCAAAGTTTGGAAACATTACGGAAACTGCAGCAAAGATGTGTAGAAACAGTTTAGAAACATTGTGGAAACGGTAACGGTGATTTGAGCAACATTTTGCTGTCGTTTCCGCAATGTTTATTTGCATTTTTTAGCAAAATATGGCGCAAATAGTTAGAAGCATTGTGGAAACGACACAAAAATGTTGCTAAAATTTTTTAGAAACATTGCGGAAACAATAATACATTGTTGCCCAAATAACTTAGACACAATGCGGAAATGGCAAAAAAATAGTCTGCAAATAGTTTAGAAACGATACCAGAATGTTTAGCAAATCCTATGAGAACGACAGCAAATTGCTTCTGCAACGACATTTGTGCAACATTTTGCTGTCCTTTCCGCAATGTTATTTGCGTTTTTTTGTTAGCAAAATATGGCTCAAATCGTTAAGAAACATTGTGGAAACGGCAGCAAAATGGTGCACAGATCGTTTGGAAACTTTGCGAAATTAGCAGCAAAAAGTTAGACAAGCAAGCAACTTAGACACAACGCGGAAACGGCAACAAAATAGTCTGCAAATAGTTTAGAACGATACCAAAATGTTGCGCAAATAGTTTGGAAACGACACCAAAACCTTGCGCAAATCATGCACAAAGATTGCGTAAATGACAGCAAATTATTCCTGCAACGACTGTACATTGTGCAACATTTTGCTGTCCTTTCCGCAATGTTATTTGCAATTTTTTAGCAAAATATGGTGCAAATCGTTTAGAAACAGTGTGAAAACGACACCGTTGCCCAAATCGTTTAGAAACATTGCGGAAACGACAATACACTGTTGCCCAAATAACTTAGACACAATGCGGAAACGGCAACAAAATAGTCTGCAAGTATCTGGTTTAGAAACGATACCAAAATGTTGCGCAAATCGTTTAGAATTTGTGGAAACGACAGCAAATTGTTTCTTAATGATTTGCGCAACATTTTGCTGTGGCTTACGCGATGTTTCAAACTCATTGCGCGACATTTTTAGGTATGTCGTTTTCACAACATGATATAATGATTTTTCATTATATTGGTGAATGTTACATTACATTGATATATTGCTGAAATCGTTACATTACATTGACATTACAATGTTGCTTGCGGAAATGACACCAAATTGTTTCTGCAACGACAGCAAATATTTCCGCAATGTTTATTTGCATTTTTTCAGCAAAACATGGCGCAAATCATAAGAAACATTGTGGAAACGACACCAAAATGTTGCTCAAATTGTTTAGAAACATTGTGCAAACGATAGCACAAGTTGGCCAAACAAGTTAAGACACAATGCGGAAGCGGCAACAAACCGTAATGTTTGCAAACGCATTGCACGACATCTTTTGTCGTTTCCGGACTGTTTTTAAACAATTTGAGCAACGTTTTGCTGTCATTTCCGCAATGCTTGCAAACGATTTGCGCAATATTTTGCTATTGTTTTCGCGACGTTTTAAGATTTGTGGTTTTCTATTTTACACAGTCCACAGTTAAACGTCTTTTCTAAATTCCAGCCATAATAAAGCATGATTCTTATTTGTCCTCACAATAAGTAAATTGACCGTATTGTTTTCTGACTACTTTTATATACAGACTTCATTATTGTTCATTAAAAAAAACTGCAACAATTTTTAAGCAGTTTTCTTGGAAATGAATGGTTACAAAACGTCTGGGACAAAACAAGAGTGAGTGAATGGCAGTTTATGTGTTTATAAATTGTGTACACTTGTTATAACAAAGTGAACTGTCAGTCTTACTGTAGCCATATTGTTGAAGACGTATTTTCTATAAAGTTTCCACTGCTCTTTTTCCTCCGCAGAATGACTGTCGATACTCTTGCTCTCATCATTAGCAGCAATTAGGCCTGAAAATAACACATATACGTACAAGATACGTACGGTGGAATGTATAAAGACAGTATTAGCTGAGTCTTGCTAAACGCAGTCTAACAGCAACGTTGTAATCTTAATACATGTAGAATTTTTACGCGGCGGCCTCAGCCGCCGCGTATATACTATAATACGAAAGTGCGATTTACCACGTATCTCTTGCTCACAGTGTAAATTGCACTATAGAAGTAGGCAGGTCCTGAAACTCATTATTTTAAAAACTCATTATTTAACGTAAAACTG
Source organism: Trissonchulus sp. WLG1_4 (assembly GCA_030248245.1). Lineage (NCBI taxonomy): Eukaryota > Metazoa > Nematoda > Enoplea > Enoplida > Ironidae > Trissonchulus > Trissonchulus sp. WLG1_4. Next base: position 332 of record JASANF010001628.1, on the reverse strand, counting down.
CCTTTATGCATTCCACGCCTCCTGTTTAAGCACATATATATGCTGATCAGTTTTTAAGAGTTTGTTCATATTTATACTCGTTTGGCGTCCAGCCCGCAAAATCACAAATGATTATGCCACTAACAGCGCATAAGATCAGCTTGTGGCGTAATTATTCCGCAATACGGCTGTAAGCGAAACCGAAACCTCATGGGGTGTGGCTTTAAGATTAAGCTTGTTTACTGTTTCACACAATGGAGTGCAACATGACGCCCCATTTGAGCACCCAATTGGGTTTCACATGTGGTGGACAACTAATATACAGAATAAAAATCAAAAGTTAAAAAGCAGTA
>JASANF010001627.1:92500-98110 GCA_030248245.1 Trissonchulus sp. WLG1_4 | reverse complement strand
ATATATACCGAATAAAAAACCAAGAAGTGCCAAATACATACACACCATAAGATACCATACCATATATACATGCATTATACATTCAATATTCATACATATATTCATTATTTTGTTTAACCTGAACCCAGTCATTCTCATCTGATGTTTGCAAATAGCTGCAAAATTTTGCTATTATAATATATCCCAGAATAGAATTCCATTCGATTCAATTCAATTTCAATTTAAACAACAGTATGTAGTTGTACTTTTTTTATCGACCGCCCCAATGTGCATTGTATTGCTGCTATTATGTACGTAATGTAGGTATATATATATAAGTACATATACACAACGTTATAGCTAAACCTTTATAATATGACAATATTGATAATGATATCTAGCTTATTTCAACAGGTAAATAATACAATTAAGAGCAGGTGGGCCAGGCTTTACGATTTACCCAGCTGGACCCACCCAAGTCACAGGGGTCCTCCAATAAAGCTGGGCCAATGTCGAACCCCATTCAGCCGTCGTGAATTATATGAATAAATCTGACAGTAGACTGCTCGTGATGGCTGAATTTTGACTGTATTTATTTATTATATAGCTGCTTATATGCTCTATTCATGGTCTGCAAATGGCTGCTGTATTTTTTAATGATTTTGTCAGGTTTGTGCTTGATTGATTGAGTGATTAATTGGGTTTTGTTATTAGATTCATAATCAGATTTCACATTTAGCGGTATTTTGTCTTGATTTGTAAGGCATAAGTTATATATATACACCATACACACATGTATATCTGTACAGTTCTATAAAAATACAGGAGGTAGAATTTCCCCCGTGTCAGTACTGTGGTTTTCCCCACTTAGTTTTTGCTAGACATTTTGAGGCTAATTATATATGTATATACAGAAATACAACTTGAGTACTTCGTAGTCCGGACCGATTTTACTTCGCAATATTTTGGGAAAAGACTGTCGTTGTGACATTAGTGTGTTTTTGACTGTTTCGTTGTGCTTGTTTGATTGTTTGCTTTCAGCGAGTTTATACCTGTATATACATATATATTACTTTTTGCTTTTTATGTTTTTGTCATATTTTTATTGTGGTGTTGATTTTTCAATAAGAATTTGCGTTATTCCTTTTAAGCCTACAGACATCATCAGTACACGTACCATTTATATTTTATCAGTTTTTTTTCTATTTTATCATCCAACCCAACCCATGACGTGAAATGTTACCAACAGCGCATATTGTATAGTTTAGAGTTTGAGGTATTGGGGGGAAGCCAAGCCACTGCAAAATTCGGTTCAGGGGCCATGAACTGAAGGGTCCCGCGTCCCGGTGTCATAGAACTGAGGGCCCATGCCTTTACCGGATTAAACGGACTGAACTTATTTTTATTTAAAATTTAGGACTTGATAGTAGGCACTAAACTAGTTATCAGTGAGCTGCTTATTTTTAGGCCGAGTCCATTTCTATACTGTTTTCGGACTGAAAGAATTTGCACGCTTAACATTAGCCTGCATGCTGACTAAAAATCAGCAGCCAGTGCGCTAAAAGTTGAGTTCGTTTAATGGGGTGGTTTTGAAATAGCTTTTGTAAGCATATTTTCAAACCGATTATATACATAGTCTGACTAAAATTAACTCTTTTAATCTGGTATGGGTATATACAGGAATGGGTCCTGAGTTGTGTATTTTTTGTTTCAGTTTGATTCAGAGGAAGTTCAGTCGCAAAGGTTTGCAGCAGTCGCAGTCTCAGGAAGTGTTGGGATCCAGCAACTCGCCGAAACCAGGAGAATTCAGACGACTTGATAACAGGTTTAAAATCAAACTACTATATTATCTTTATAGAAGAAGAGTGAGACACTTTACTACAGCTTTCTTCATTGATTACGGATGAACTCAGGCGGATTCGCTCGTCAGAAACGAGTTCCATTCTAGTTGCAGAGTTTCTTTTCTAGTATCAAATATGATCGCTTCTAATTGGCTACGGGGATTTCCGTTTCTGACCGGATATCATGAATCGGATTCGTGTGGAAATTTTTAGAGTCGGGTTGCCTTGGCTCCAACAGTTGAGCCTGATTGGCTGTGAAATAAGTTAGTGTAAAATAATATTATAGATATATAATACATTTGTAAATATAATCGGAAATTCAAGTTTATTCTGTGATTTTCAGAAACCACAAATCTTGCAATGGTCTTTCCGGCTCCCGCACAGTTCATTTGCTCAATCTCACAATTGGAGAGGCCAAGAATATTCCGACCAAGAAAAAGTAGTGGATTTTTGACTCTGTTGTCAACTGTGCTGTCTATTAATTAAAAGTATTACTGTTTAGTAGGAGCTTGTGCTAACATTCAAATAACGTAGTGTAGTGTATAAATTAATAAATGCTCATGTTTCTAACTACAAATAAGTTTTTATAATTTTTATTTGCAAATAGATAATATAATTGTAAGTTAATCCAGGTAAACTTTCGGTTTTAATTTGATGAAAAAAGTTTTATTTTAGCAGAAGTGTTTGTTTTTTATTATTGTATTATTTTCTATTTTTAGGTATTTTTGTGAACTCTGGCTTGACGATGATCTGTCTGATCGGACCTCATCCAAGGCTGAAAGCACTGGTGTTTTCTGGGGCGAATCGTTTGCATTTGAGTACGTTCAAACTTTACCTGTTTTTTCAGTAAAAAACATCATGGGCTGAAATATTTTTATTAAAACATAGCAACTGACGAACAGTTGTCCTTATCTCTACCCTAATATCCTTAAGGACAAAGTTTATGTTTGTGTAGTTAAATAGCAGTCATTAGCTTAGTTAAGCTTATGTCTTTTATCTTAATTTTGTAGTTGCTGAAAGTGATTTTCATTGTTATGATTAATTTTATTCTTGTCATTCAGCTATAAATTTTTATTTCAGAACCCCGCCTTTGAATTCGGTGACAATTCGATTGTATAAAGAGTGCACTCGAAGCGGCGAAAACAGTATTGTTGGTACGGTCTTTTTTATCGTTTCAACACTGCATGGGTGAACAACTTGGGCTTGCTGTGAATTTGTCAATCATTTTGTTTCGAATGTGCTACTTTCATCTTGTATCGTACAGAGTATATCCAAGTGTCTTGCTTTAGGTATAGCTAAGGAGTCGCCCTTATTACCGCAAGTTAAACCTTTGGCCCTTAGGCAACTTGTCCCCACGTAAAATTGACCTTACTAGTCGCTACAATGCGAACTTGCGCCAAATCACTTGAACTCTATTCTTAAAAAATCAGTTTTCATGTTCTTTTGTCTGCATTGTACTTGTATCAGATCTAAATTGATTGTCTAAGCTTTTAGCAACATGGTGCAATTTAGCACATCTGGTTGGCGTGGACTATTATGAAACTAATAATTTTCAATAATTCGTATAACTATTTCTATTTTAAGTTTAAAATTTACGATTTAAAGTTTTTTTTCAGGTGACATCACCATCTGGCCGGAGGACATTGAGGGTAAAAAGTCGGTGGAGAAATGGTACAGCGTGAGTCCGCGCGGCAGCAGCAACAAACCCGACGAGCTGGCCTCCGTTCGCGTCAAGTCCAACCTCGTCCGACTCACCGTACTGCCGCCTCAGTATTATGCCGATCTGCTTGCTGTACGGTTGTGCCTTGATTGGCGCTCGCTCGCTCGTTGTCATACTCTTTCCTATTATGTACTCTTGATAAAACTTATGATAATCTATAGATGGGTGGCATACTCTTCTCTATTATGTACTCTTGACAAAAGTTATGATAGTTCGTGGCTGCAGTGAATTGTGAGTAAAGTAAAAACTGTTTATCAATTGGAGTTTTTTTCAGAGTGTCTGACTGGTGGAACTTTTTAGACATATGATTGTACTCTTGGTAATAAATGAACTGAGTGACCCTCGGTTATTTTGAATTTTAACATCTGTAATGCTAAAATGTTTTTTTAGTTTATTACCAAAACTCCTGCTCAATTATGTACATATTTGGAACCTTTTCTGAATGCCAAAGCAAAGGTAAATAGATTGTTATGAATCGATAAAAATGACGATAATAATGTTAGCTTTAAGACTTATCGTGTTCGGTGCTCACGATAACATTTAAAATATTAATACTTAATTACTTATTACTTACTGATATAAATAAGAGCTAATCTAACAAGCGATAATATTGTGTTGGTGGTAACAGCCAACAAATCCACTTTTTCTGAATGTCAACTAGTCAGTAGTGCTTCTAATCATTCAGCAAAGGAATCAGTAAAGTTGAATAAAATTATTTTATCTTATTAATCATCATACATGTTATTGCCAAGACCAAGTCATTCCAAGTCTCGTTTATTTTTCAGTTTAAAAAGTTTTGTGTTTTTTAATTTGTTTTGAATTATTTCAGGAAGAATTAGCCACGTGTATAGTGCGGATAATGTACAGCGAAGGCCGAGATGTGGACTTCCTGTGTGACCTTATATTGTGCGAAATAGCAAAGCTCAGTATGTCGCTTTATTTGCAATATAATTTTGTTCGACTTTTATATAATTTGAAGTGTGTTTGACTCATACATAATATATCTATATAATTATTTGAATCAATTATATATTGTATCAATTATTAATATCAATTATATAAAATAACTATAATTTTACTCCAAACCGTTCAGCCGGCGAAATTATGAATTAACTAGTAGTATTTATTTACTCACTATCGGAATTCATTAAATTGGACTGGTCAAGTGTTTTGGCCGAAATTTGTACCGTTTTTTGGCAATTTTGCCCTGTTGAACTGACTGTAAGCATGAATCAAAATACTGATTTAGATTCATAAACTACTACCTGTCTAATTATTTAGTTTTGATTAATCAGTTGTATTATTAATTATAAATTATTAATTAATTAATTTTCTTCCAGACGATCCCCGTCTGATGTTCCGAGGCAACTCGTTGGGCAGCAAAGCCATGGAAGCCTACATGAAGATGCTGGGACAGTCTTATTTGCATACCATCCTGGGGGACTTCCTGCAGTCTTTGGTCAGAGCTGGGGACGACTGTGAAGTCAGTTGGCTAATTAATTAATTAATTACTTATCAGTCTGTTAATTAACTATTTATTGGTTAAGTTACCTAATTTATTAATTAAATTGTGCTGTAGTGTAGTTGAATGGTGGAATAGTTTAATGATAACAAGTGTATAATTTGTGAAAAAATTGCTTCTCAACGTGTTTGTGGTTGTTTATTACAGGAATATAGTGTCTTGTTACATTTTGAAGATTTTAGCTCAATCGCAAATACTGACAAGTTGGAGCATAAAATGTTAATATGAGCCAGTACTTGTGTTTTAGGTTGATCCTATTAAGCTGAATAATCTGCAAAATTTGGAGAAAAATCAGAAAGCCCTCAATTTATACACCGAGGCCATTTGGCAAAAAATTCTCCAGTCTGTCAGCTCGTTCCCCAAGTAATTTATTACTTAATTCTTAAGCAGAGACAAGTTAAGTAGTCCAGCCCGGGTTGCACTAGTTTCGCCAGTGCAACCGAAAACAGTGGTAGTCGATAGTCGTAGTGTTTGTGTGGGATTGAGTTGAGCGGCCATCTACATAGCCTTTTCTTACATTGGTGCGGTGTTGTCTTGTTGAATTGTTG
>JASANF010001627.1:0-87500 GCA_030248245.1 Trissonchulus sp. WLG1_4 | reverse complement strand
CCAAAGACCCTTCCCGACTGAGCCCTAAGCGACAGAGTAGCTGGCATCGGCCGCTTAGTTTGCATGTCACAGAAGTACCCCTGAATCATGGACACTTGCACTCTAGCCATGAGCTTGAGCGGTTACAACAACAACAACAACAACAGCAACAACAATTGACTTTGGACAGTGATAATACTGTAGCTATGTATAGAGAAAAGGCTGCTGAGTGGAAGGTAGTTTGACTTTTCAGTAAAATATGTTAATGTCTGCTTCTTAGTTTAATAATCGGGGTCAAAACATGTGGCGTGATTTTCATGACTGCTCGCTGTACTTTTGATGTTTACAATTCGTTCTTTTCATAATAATATAGCATGTTTCTTTTTTGTCTCTGGGCCCAGCATTTTTCGGTCAGACGTTAGTTCTTTGCCGATTTTTCAAATGTATTTTTTGTTTTAGTACTTGTCTGAGATGCAAATGTTGCGGAACGCCATGGAAGACACGCGACAGAGACTGGAGCAGACACAGAGACGCCTGGCCGAGACTGAAAGTCGGGAACATGAATGGAGAAAGCGGTATGAAAAAATGAAATCAAAATAGACTTTCTAATCGGCCATGTTTTGCTAAATAGAACACGATCATCCTTTGTTGGTTTTTGTTGATGATTTAGATGGTGATTTAGATATGATAAACTTGTTTTTAGTTATGGTGATTTGATTTTTTAATTTTTTGTACGATGATGCGATTTTTTTAATTTTAAGTATGATAAAGTTCTGGGTTGAAGTTATTAGTTGGTGATAAAAGTTCACTCATTGACAACTGGTATGTTTTTTATAACCGCAGCTGTTGACTTTCTATTACTCTAAATAATCACTGTAAACTATGGAAATGTTTATGTTGAATAGATAATTTTTAATGTAAAACAGTATTTTTTAAATTTTCTTGTAGTTTTTGGTTTCGCTCATGTTTATGTATTGTAGATATGCCGACATCGAACCAAAACTTGCTGACGTTAAGGACGTTCTAGACAGAATCAGAGCTTTAGAAACCGAAGTCAAGTAAGGCCTAGACTTTAAAACTTATTGACAGTTTTTTGTTTTGTCACAACCAATGTTGTATTTTGAATGGTATATCCTGGTTATTTTTGTAAGAACTAATCCGTAATATTCTATTTTCGCCGCAGTTTCTCCTTGTTGTTTGCACATGAATTCTTAAAATCAGAGCAACGTTTAATTAATGAATTAGTTGATTAATTAAATTGATTTATTCATTTAATTAATTAACTAATTGAGTAACTTGTTTATTATGTGCTTCAGGGAAGCCAATAAGAAGGACGATATCATATCAAAGCAAAAACAGCGCATTCAATCTTTGGAGAATATGAACGCTTCATTGCTGGCATTTTCGCTGCAGTTGAAAAACCACGTTACCAGCGGTCAACAGCAGCGTAAGGAAACTAATCTGCCGGATCAACAAGACTTGTCGCCTCAGGCTAAATGGCGGATTAAACGGACTAACTCGTCGGAAATGTCGGAACGCGATTCTCTGGGATGTAGCGAAAATTCGGAAGATTTGGACTGTCATAACCACTGCTCGGATACGGAGAAATGATAAGGAAGGACTTAAGGGTGTTCTGATTAGACTGCCCTCCCCATTGAAGGTGAAATCTAGCATGGTTAAACCATACATGCCACGGGGGCTAAGATTTGGGAGTAACGAAAGTGACAAAAAATACCTTAAATTTTGCTAATTTGTCACAAACATTTGTATTTTTATCCACTTTTGATCAGATTTTTGAGACCTTCCTCCCCCCCAGGATCTCGACTTTGAACGCTTTTTTCCCTTAACCCGCTCATACATGTGTGCTTTCCACTAAATTGTTGACGCTGGTCTTTATAGACCCTTAGGCTGCTGTCTGGCAGAATCACTTAAACTTGTGCGTAGGTATATATATGACAAATTTTGTCTAAAGTCTGACCAAAAAATGCCGAACCCTGAGACAAAAAGAAACACGTGTTTTCCTTACGCAAAGAAGGAATTGAAAGTATCGAGAGTACAGCGAGTAGTTACACAATCATGCCACATGTTTTGTCTCAGGGTTCAGCAATTTATGGTCGGACTTTAGGTCAGAGGTAACAGCGGTTTCAGGCTTTAAGAACAAGTCAGGAGCTAGGCAATCAAAATGCAGACATAGAAAACAGCCAATTAAGTTGACTGATTCCTCATTTTTTTCGGGGTCTTGTGTCACTATGGGCCTTATCCAAAATTGGATTTAACGGATTAGATTTAAATTAATTTTGCTAATAACACAGCACAAAATAAAACTAGCGTTCTGAAATTTCGCTCTACATGGCTTACATACGTTATCTCGGTATGTGCCAAGTTTCTGTAAATTACGTTTAACTGACGCTGCGTTATTGACGAAATAAAGTTAAGTCTAATCCGATAAATCCAATTTTGGATGAGATAAGACCCTATGTTTACTTTTGTCGTCATCCCGTGACAGTATAGCGAAAATACTTGCTTACATCCCAGTCTTTGCTATTGTACATATTATTAACTTATGCTACCTCAGTCTTCAATGTCCATTCGTTACTATGACAGTTTTGTTGGAAGCATTTTAATTTTTAAAGTTTTAAACAATGTTTGTTATTTAACTAGATCCTTTATTGTGTATTATTACCGTTAAATTGTGATCATATTGTAATATATTGATTAATATTGATCAATCATTGGTGATGTGTACTATTGTCTTATATTCAGGGTTCGTGCTTTGTATTTTTGGTTAAGAGTACATAATAATTGTTAATCATATACTCTTATCATATACTGTGTTGTATTTATTTATATTGTTGTCTGACGCTTTATGGAAAAATATAAGAAAAAAACAGTAACGACTTAATCGGAAAGCTTTCGTCGCAGAAACGCACAATAAGCATGTTTTGTAGATTACTGTTTTCGTCATTCATCGTAACTTTCCTAAGTAACCTTTACCGAATTGCCGACAGTTTACATAGTATTTATTATATTTTCTAAGCGGAACTTGTATATACTATATACATTTTTTTCTTTGTCGTGTTAAGCTAAAGAATTACTGCTGATTTTTTCAAATTAAAAAACTTTTGAATGGGAGTTTTTCTCTAATTATTCTGCTTTAACTCGATAGATCCTAGATTATATTACTAATTCATTGCAAATTTAATTAAAAAGTTAACTATATTTGTTTAATAATATATCTAAATATTTTTATTGCTAAGCCTTGATTTGTGACTGCCTGTGGTGACAGTTGTGATTACGAAAGTACCAACCATATTTCTATCATCGCTTGTATTTATTAGATGTTTCTAGATTATGCACTTGTCCGGCCACTTTGTGAATAAATTCCTGTGATTTTTGTTGAGTAAAAGTTTTAACATTGTGACTTGACTGTAAATTGTTTTTAGGTTTTATTGCAAGAGTCGTCGAATAATGAGGAAAAATTCAATTTGACAGTATAGCTATAAATGTACACTTATTTGGCACGAAGAAATTTGTATAGCCAAGAGTACAATAGCTGCTCACTGTATATAGAGTGAGACGCTATTAGGGTAAAACCGCCTAATAGGGCCACTACCACAATAAGGGCCACCAGACTGATTTTCGTTCTAGTCCAATTTCCTGGTACGGTTTTGGTCACGTGCTTGTTTTTCATTGGATAAAGCATTACAAACGCCACATTTTGAGCACAAGATCACTATGATTGGTGAAGGATATGTGGAAATAGTAACCTTCAAAGTCACACTGGTCAAAATTTCAGTAACTTTTGCGATATGGCCGTTTTCAAAACAAAACTTCAAGAACGTTGAATTTGTATTTTTTGCGTTAAACTTCAGAAAAGTTTTATATCAATCGATAGAGTAGCTTCTGGAGAATATTGCCACGTCAAAGTTTTTTGCTAAAACTGACTTTTGATTTTTTTTATGTCGATCAACTCGAAGTCAGTAGAAATTATGCACGATACCGCAATAAGGGCCCCACTGTATCCCAATTAGGGCCACAATAACTGAATTAGGGCCACCTAGAAAATAACTAAATTAGGGCCTTTTATACGTTAAACTTACCATCTGCAGATGTGTAATTATGCGGTTGGGAAAAAGGGGAGCTTTTTGATCTTGCTGGTGAGCATTGCTTGTTGATAACTTATTATATCACTTTTTAATATTTAGTCTTCATTGTTCTTTAGTACATTGTTTTGTACATTTTTAATATGTAATACTTATTTTTTGAGTACTTCTTTGAAAACAAGACTTTTAAGACCAAAAGTGTGAAAGCCATGTTTAACATAGATAACAATCAGTGTCTGTTTTCCCGGTAGCTAGACAACTTCTGGCTTTTTTTGAAAACTCGGCGTTTTTTGTTGCTGTTGTTGATCACTGAAAGTTTAAATTGGCCATACTAATTTCGGATTTTGCGAAATTTCAGGGGGGCTTGTCCCGACATTAGATTCCCTTTTTTGCTTTTTGCTTGCTCATTTTGAAGCATTTTTAGAGAGATCTGGGGAGTTCTTGCAGCATTTTTTCAACTACAAGAAGGCGGGCGTGACTCCCAGTGGGTCAAATCTGAGGGGGCCTGTCCCGAAATCTCAGAATCTGTGGGGGGCACACAAGTTGTTAGGGGGGATGGGAGAAAACCCCCCCAAAAATTCGCTCCCAGGGAAGGGAGGGGGGTCCCGCCCGCCAAGGATAAAAAGGGGGGCAGGGTCCAGGCATGAACAAAATTTTTGGCCAAAATCTTTTTGGTCAGTGTATTTTACATAGCATTTAAAAATGTATTTTTGCACTTGCAATTGTCAAAAGTTGTAAATTTTTTGCCGAAAATGACCCAAGTGTAGTGTCCTACATGGCCGAATTTGGCCAACTTAATCAGTTGACGTATATACATAGTTAGTTTTGTTTCGAAGAATTGTTAACTGTTCTGCCTAAATGTGGGATGATGAGAAATAAATGAATCTGAAAAGACATTAAAAATTATTATAAAAAAATTTTGAGGGCACATCCGGGGGCACACCGTCCTGGTCTTGTGCTATTAGAAATGGTCAAGTTGGCCAGCTGACTTGGCCAACTTGGCCAACTTCAATGGCTAACTTGGCCAACTTCAGTTGGCCACCTTGGCCAACTTAAAAATGGCTAACTTGTCCAACTTCAGTTGGCCAACTTAACTTGAACATCCGATACTTTCACTATTTGAATTAAAGTCAAGTTCAAATCTCGAAGTTTACATTTTAAATTTTCATTTTCATTAACTGACTAACTAACTTGAAAAAATTAACGAGAGGATTTGAACTTGATTTCAAATAGTCAAAGTATCGGATGTTCAAGTTGGCCAACTTAAGTTGGCCAAGTTGGCCAAGTTGATTTGGCCAACTTAAGTTGTCCAAGTTGGCCAAGTTGAGTTGGCCAACTTAAGTTGGCCAAGTTGGCCGAGTTGAGTTGGCCAACTTAAGTTGGCCGAGTTGGCCAAGGTGAGTTGGCCAACTTAAGTTGGCCAAGTTGGCCAAGTTGAGTTGGCCAACTTAAGTTGATCAAGTTGGCCAAGTTGAGTTGGCCAACTTAAGTTGGCCAAGTTGGCAAATTTGCAACAAAGTTAACAGTGTAGGACACTACACTTGGGCCAAAAAATTTTAAAAGTTGCGTTCGTTTCGGAAGAGGGGGGTCAAAATCAATACGATAAGGGGAGGTCGCCGTGTAGTGCGGGTGAACATTACACGGCTTTCGCAACTCGGCACCCACTTTTTCCCGAAATATGAAAATTGTCGTAAGCTGATGAACGGGAAAAATTTTCGCACAGTGCTCTATGTATATATTTGCGCAGAAAATCGCGTGGCAACTGGCAGGGTCAGTTGTTAGTCGATTAGATAAGAGGGCCAGTAGCGCAGTACATTCTTCCACTACATCAAAAAGACATGAACATACATGGGGATGGGTCATGGGGTGGAAAGGGTTGGGTGGGGGCTACATTGTGAATGCTGAGTGTCAATATACGTGAGGAAATATTAATCACAGTTATTTGTAAATAACAGTACTTACAATATGTAATTTGGGTCTTTCCGTTATTTCCGCGCGGTCCGGAATTGAAATTCACTAAGCCGATTTTGTTATTTTTGTACCGATAGACTTTTCTTGACCCCAAACTTTGAAAAATGTATATTTTTTAAAATTTAAAATTTTTAAAAAAATAAAAGGTGGCCCTTATTGAGTTATTTTGAGGATGGCCCGCATTGTGGCTTTGTGGCCCTTATTCAGTTATGGTGTGGCCCTAAAAGAGACACTTCCGTTACATAGAAAGCGGCGTGAAATTTTGTGGGCCCTTAATAGGCGGTTTTACCCTATGTACTCTTGGTATTATAATTCTGATGCTATATATCGCAGCTATTTTGTCTTGAAATCGTCAAAATTGCCATTGGCTATGTATGACTCGCCGCGAAATCCGTGGCGATCACAGGCTATTGGTTATAGCAAGAGTACATAATGGGAAGAGTATGACACTCTTCCCATTGGCCAGCTTGGCAGCGCGGTAGATGCGTTGCACAATAAGGGCCGAAAAGGGTCCCAAACGGGACCCGGTCCCAAATGGGTACCTGGTACCCAAATGGGCCCTGCAGGTACCCAAATGGGACCCAGGTACCCAAACGGGACCCAGGTACCCAAATGAGACCCCAGCGAATCTGATTGGCTGCTGGCTTTGAAAAGAGGTCCCATTTGGGTACCTGGGTCCCGTTTGGGTACCTGGGTCCCGTTTGGGTACCCCCATCAGCCAATCAGATTCATTGGGGTCCCGTTTGGGTACCTGGGTCCCGTTTGGGTACCTGGGTCCCATTTGGGTACCTGCAGGGCCCGTTTGGGTACCAGGTACCCATTTGGGACCGGGTCCCGTTTGGGACCCTTTTTGGCCGTTATTGTGCAACGCATCTACCGCGCTGCCAAGCTGGCCAGTAGGAAGAGTGTCATACTCTTCCCATTATGTACTCTTGGTTATAGCCAATTTCGATATCGCCGCGATAACGGCGTTATAGCATTAACAACAATCTGTCGCAGCTACCGCTGTGGCTAATAGACTGATAGCCGCTACATGGACGAAAGTCAGGCAAAATGCAGCTGTCGAAAATCGCCAGTTATAGGATAGCTAGTTGGTGATACATGAAAATGTACCGTTTTATTCCGCAGCGCTCCGTTTTGACCTTACTTCATATCGCGACCAGGTAGACGACTTATCACCTCTGCTTTGAACCTGGATTGGCTCCGAGCCTGATTTGGCCTGATAGCTATACCCTATATCACTAACGCAAAGGCAGAATTTTAGTTTACTCGCTTTGTGTATTTTATAAGTTTCCTGTTCCGGATGCACGTATGCCCCACTTACTTAACCAACGACTGGAAATTTAAGCGATTAGTGCAGACTTAAATCACTAAATTACCTGAAAAACGTAGCCATTTTTAAAGTCAATGCAAAAATGAAGCAAACACCACCCAAAATTTTTTCAGCTCTATTTTACTTTCGCATTGACCCAATTTCTCTTCAAGGTGCGTTAGTATTACGCATCCCAAGCCAAGATTAACTCTAAATTGGAGTAGAAAGGACGCATGTAATATTTGTGAATCTAATTGGGGTTGGTATAAAAATGAAATTTTACCTCTTAAACTTGCATTTTCAGTGTAATTTTTGCTGACAAGTTCGCAATTCAGACGTTTTGACGTTTGAAGAAGCAAAAGTTTATTCTTTAATGGGGAAATTTATTGTCGTGCGGCTTATAAAAGACAGCGCTGGTTTTAATTGAATTCGTACTTTTATATTTTTTATTCATGTTTTATATTTTAATTTTTTCTGTTAATCAAAGGAAATTGGTTAATTTTTCATCATAGCGTCAGTAGTATCATATCATATCATATCATATCATATCATATCATATCATATCATGTCATATCGTCATATCATATCATGTCATATTGTCATATCATATCATATCATATCATATTTGAGAGAATCATAACGTCAGGAAGTTATCACTGCATAATTTTCGGAAAAGCTTAGGTAACTTTCTGAAATGTCAAATGTTTGATTCAGATTTGGTAATGAAACTAACTGTTTTGAGTCTATGCATGTTGATGTGATAGCTCGACTTTATGTTTCAACCAACTGCGTTCAAAAACCAAAAACCAAAATCTTACTCTACGTTTTCAGAAACATCATGGGAACGTAACCGAGTGATGCACAGAGCTTTAGCAACCCATTGAATCATATTTCATTCCATTTTCGGCATTATTTAAAACTTTTAAAACGTTTCATGAATAGGAAATAGGAATAGCTTTTGTTTTTTTTAGTTTTGTTCTTTCTATGTAGTTTATTGAAATAGTTTGTTTTTTCAGTAATGGATTTGTCCCCACGTCACCTGTTTATAGCCACCGTGGTTTTGAGCGGAGTGGCAGTGTTGGGCAGTGCCCTTTTGGCCATCGGCATTATGCAGCGTATGCAAATTATGCAAGCAGACGTGAACCAGGGTTCGGATGAGTACGAGGTGAGAGTTAAGGTGGTAGGTAGTGTCGCCAAAGCTGTTTTACTCATAGTTTCAAAAAAGAGAGCTTTTTGCTTTGAAATGTTACGTTCATTGAGCAACTAGCACAATGCTGTTTGACACCAAATAATCACTTCCTGGCCCAAGACTACCGACATTGACAAATATCTTGAACCAATCAGTATTTGTAAGCCAGACATCACACAAAAGCAACATAAAAGATCAACAAAACGAGCGTGATATCAGATTGGCCAGCTTGTGAAGTACCTACACACACATAACGTGTCGACGCACAATTTTTTCAAAAAATAAGAAACAAGAAGAATAAAGGTACGTTTTTCTTTAGATTTCAAAATAAGCTTTTAGATTTTTTACAATTTCTCATTATTGCTGTGACTGAGTCCTTCACAGTTCACGACAGTTTCACAGTTGAAAAGACTATAACGCAACACATACTGAAGCAATTTGCACTAAGTTTCGTGTGCATAAGATACAGCATATGAGCTTTAAGTCTGTATAAAGAAACTAAACAAACAAGTTGATAATTTGTGACGAAATTATCGAATGTGAATAGGTTTTCAAAACGTCATTTTTCCGACTTGAGACTTCACTGCAAACTGTATGCTGGACTAATTTTGCTGAAACTTGGCAAAATTAAAGGCCTTAACATATACTTTGAAAATATAGAAAGAACAGTTTCAAACGTCTTACTGAACAAGCTTTACTGGCACGCAAAGTCGGCTGCTTTCGCGACACTACCCCTTGAGATGAATAATTTTTTGAATTTTTGACACGGCTTGACTCTGCTGAACTATTAATTTTCTTTCATTATGGTCCAGTTAATATGTTTTATAAAAGGACTTATAAGCTACTCATCTGGCTGGGATTAACAGAAGTACTGGTCAAATGTTCAGCAAAAAGTGTGCTGTCCTCCCTTTTTATTTTTTCATTATATTTTTTCTCATTCAGAAATATTTTTCCTGTTGTGCCACAGCACAACAGGTCTTTAATTTTGATTTTTGGCGGAATACACTGGGCTTGTAGTGCAATGTAGGGTAAACTCGGCCAATAAGGAACACTCGGGAGCATAGGGGTATTAAGGAACAACTTTTTTTTAAATGGCCAGGTTTCGTCACGTGTTTAATATTACTAGACGAATTTGCTATCACGTGAAAGCCTATCATTTGCTCTTTAAAATAACCTATTATTTGTTCATATATACGCAGACATTCACTTTTTTGATTGGAAAACGTCAGGGTGGTCAGAGTAAAAAATTTTGTGTCTTACAGATGTGCATACACTTATGTTTTTTTCAAGGTTTGTTCCAGACAAAATTTTTAGGTTTGTGCAATGATTTGGATGTCAAAATATAGAAAAATTTCTCCTCTATCGTTCAGCATCGAGCTTTTTTCAAAAATAGTTTGTTTTTAATTCAGTTTAACACGTTGAAGTAAGCGCCTAATTTTCCTGTTGTGAACGGGTATTAAGGAACACCTCGGGGATAATAAGGAACAGTTATTTCCAGGGAAATAAGGAACAGTCAGTTTGTGTCCAATACAAGGTTGGCTATTTCACTGGATTTCCTGTATCATGCTATTAGCTTTATTTTAGTTTGCTGTTAGTGTATTTGTGTTGTCAGTGAAAAATGGCCTGTGTGAAGCGGGTCACGCGATTATATCGCCCGAAAAAGCTGTTTTACCTTGTTTATCTTTATATCCTGCTGATGGCTCAAGAACGGCTTGGACTAAAACTGGGCAGCTGACTTAAATTAACTCGTTTAGTCCAACTACATAAGCGTACATAATAATGAAAGTATGACACTATTCCCCTATTCTAAGTAATCGTCCGGAACGATGCCCCGTTTGAAATAGCCATTTTACGCCTTGATTTCAGGTGGGTACCAACCTCGATTCAAGACGTGACTTGATTCCAGGCAGGGAGGAACCTTCTTCAAATCAGGGAAGTGTCTTAATTTCAGGGGGTACCCCCCCCCCTTGTTTCGCTGACCACCAGCATGAACTCTGTGGTGAGCTGGTTGTGTGCTGAAACGAAGGGGGAGTACAGCCTGACTGAAATCCAGACACATCCTTTATTTGAGGGGGGGGGCTGGAGTCAAGACATGTCTTGATTTAAGGGGGGAGGAGATTTTTTATATTATTCTTGCTAGGTCTTGTATTCGTTACTTGTTGGGAAGAAAAACTAGTTGTTAGTCTTCACTGTGAGTTTCATTACGCATGTCCTCTTAAGAAGTATGTATATATTTGTAAATTACTAAATTTTGCAAATTGTAAAAAAATTGTAATAGTTGTTTCACATAGAAAATTTTCACAAAATAGGTTGAAGAGCAAATGTTTCTATTCTAAAAACCAAAATGCAAAATTCTAGTAATAATTCAATAGGATTTATGTTCCTTATTTCAGCCAAAAAATGTTCCTTATTTACTGTAAATGTTCCTTACGAACCCCGAGGTCTGTTCCTTATTACCAGTTTTTTTTGAACACTCAGGTTTGCTCTGTTTAAAGTAAAAATAGATGTTGATAATAAATTTTTTAGCTTATGAGTGTAATATGCCTAGAAAGAGAGAATGTTTGGCTACAAAATGAGCTAGCAACCACCTCTGACGGTTGACTATACATAATGCTATGCTAACACAAAGATAAGTAACTGTTAAGTTGGCAGGTTTAGTGTTCCTTATTGGCCGAGTTTACCCGACGTCTGTGCGTTAGTTTGCTTTGCATAGTAGAGCTACTGCGCGAGCGTCACATCATTGTCTAGTGCAAAAGTTACACTGTAAGCTGGAAAACTGTCAATGTGCGTTTGTTTAGTTCATGTGCGTCCCATTGTGCGCGTGTGTCACATTGCTGATAGTACCAACATTTGACCAGATAATTTTGTTGGCAGCACCGTGTCTTTCCTGCGAACTGTAGTCATTTTTGGTCATGAAAGAAAGAATACACTTCTCACTCATCAAAACAACCCATTCCTACATAATGTGTTGTAAAATAATTAAAACTACTTCCAGTTTTTCCTGTTGTGCCACAGCACAACAGGTCTCTAATTTTGATTTCTGGCGGAATACACTGGGCTTGTAGTGCAATGTACGTCTGTGCGTTAGTTTGCTTTGCATATTAGAGCTACTGCGCGAGCGTCACATCATTGTCTAGTGCAAAAGTTACACTGTAAGCTGGAAAAATGTCAATGTGCGTTTGTTTAGTTCATGTGTGTCACATAGTGCGCGTGTGTCACATTGCTGATAGTACCAACGTTTGACCCGATAATTTTGTTGGCGGCATTTTATGTTTCCTGCGAACTGTAGTCATTTTTGGTCATGAAAGAATGACTACACTTCTCACTCATCAAAACAACCCATTCCTACATAATTTGTTGTAAGATAATTAAAACTACTTCCAGTTTTTGCATAAACAACTTATTCTAAGATTGCATAAAAACGTATTGAACTTTTGCATACACATTTTACAATAAGACAGTTATCTGCTGCACAACAGGTTTTAGCTGACCTGCTGGTCAGCTTACTTGAACATAATTCTTAATACTTACTGAAGGTTTTGCCGCAGGTTGGGCTTGTTGCATAAACAACTTATTGTAGGATTGCATAAAAACGCATTGAACTTTTGCATACACATTTTACAATAAGATAATTATCTGCTGCACAACAGGTTTTAGCTGACCTGCTGGTCAGCTTACTTGAACATAATTCTTAATACTTACTGAAGGTTTTGCCGCAGGTAGGGCTTGTTTATTGAACTTCAGGAATTGTTCGCCACTGCTTGGAAAGATTTGGACAGTCTGAAGCATTTGATGCGGTTCAAAAGATCTGAAATGGACGACTCCAGTAGGTTCACCGGTTTTAACCGTGATACGAAAATAAACACAGTATTGTAAATTTTGCAAAAAAACTTTTGTTAATTAATGTCCCTTTTCAAAAGGTTTGTTGTCGAAAGGTTTCAAAAAGGTTAATTGTCCCTTTCCATTTACTAAGTTTTACCATTTGAAGAGCGCAGGTATTTGAGGTTATGTGTACATGTATATTAGTTAATGTTCACGTCAAACAATTTTTTTCGACTCTGTCAGGGAAAGGGACCATCCAATTTCCTTTAAGAACTTCTTTTTTTTATGACATTATGTGAAGGCTTAAGGTAAAAAACGACCCCCTTCTGTTGTCATAAAGTCAAAATATTTTTTGCAGATCAATCCGACAGCTTTGATTCCGAAACGTTTAGTTTTCCTGGCGAAGCCGCTCAGCTGAGTAATGAGGCCGTCTACGCCCACCAATCATCGCAGTTCAAAACCGTAATGCTGGCCCCCTACGGTAGACCAGCGAATATAGACTACAGTATACCATCCGGCGGATTCATAAACCCAGAAACGTACCAGGTGGGACCGCCTGCATACGGGGGACCCCCCTCAGATCAGTACGGATCGTACGGCTTTATTTCCGGGGGTCCGAAACCCACGATTGCCCCTCCTGATCCTACAGTTCCCAATTTCTCTCTACTCTGCTCCCTAGGACCCCCCGGACCCCCCGGGTTGCCGGGACTGGACGGATACCCCGGCCCACCTGGGGAACCTGGCTATCCCGGACAAGATGGGCTAGTCAATGGACTAAATCTGGACGACGAAGGATGCCAGCTTTGCCCAGCGGGGCCCCGTGGAAAAATTGGACCTCCTGGTAACTTATTTTTGGTGAATTATTATTTGACTGGTAAATTATTTTTTAATGTTTTAAATGGTAACTTCCCACCTAGCTGCAGCGTTTTTTATTATGTTTTGATTTTCAAACTCGTTTTAAAAGTCTTGTGATTAATAGGTGCCTAACTTTTCAGGTTACAACAACACAAGACAAGAAAGAATATGTCACTAAAATCCAGTTGTGTCAGCTGTTAATAGGCAAATAACCAAGTTGATCTTTGGTATACCTACTTTCATTTTCAGGGCAGCCCGGGCCCCGAGGTATCAAGGGCGATATTGGCCCGGGAGGGGTGAATGGGATCCCCGCGGCAGCCGGAGGGTTTCCGGGAGAACCAGGGTTCAGAGGTCAACCGGGCTTGCCTGGCAAACCTGGGCCGAAGGGGCGGGCCGGGGCTTCCGTTCATGGAGGAAAGGGGCAGCCTGGTTAGTTAGTTTATTTTGATTGTTCTTTAAATTAAAAAGTATTTAAAGCTAATGAAAGTATTAAAGCTAGTAAAAACTTTTTACCAACAGAAATTATCCACTAACATCTATTACCTATGCGATATACCCATTCGGTTGTGAAGCAGTCTACTATGTTTGAATAGCCAGCCCAAAATTATGTTACAGGGTATGTACTAGGGGCATCAAACTGCCTAGTGCCTACCTCCTTGGAATTTCTTCTTTGCTGCTGCTACATTGTCTAATGTGATGAAGAAGTAAATATTTACGAATAATCACCGATCCGGAGACACAAAGTTGTAAAAAAGCTTGAAAAAATCACAGAAAACATCACATTATTAAGTATAACGAAGCACATTACTCTAGTTGCATCACCAAGTGCAACACACTCAACCTATTTTCTACTTCCGCGTGAGTCCCTCGGTCTCTGTAGCTAATATTCTACTCGATACAATCAGACGATCGGTTGAGTCGTAAGGTAGGCTGCCTTTGTTGCTTCACTTCATTTGTCCCTACCGTACTTTTTCTGCATCCATGCTTTGCCCCTGTGCATTTTTATAATACCAATAATTATATAATAGGTAAATATATACATAATACGTTTCTACTAGGCATGGGCACGTTTACAAAAATCTGTAAACGTTTAAGGTGGTAGTTTCGTATGTGCAGTTTTTGTCGCGATTCGCTCTAACCAACAGCTAACTTTATGAAATTTGGCACACATATGAGGCACTTTTAGGCAAACATATGGGCAAATTATTTGTTCTTTATAATCAGTTACACTATAGTTATAACAAAAAAAGTAGTGTTTTTGACATTTTTTGGCTATTTTTACAATATTTCGTAATTTTTAAATAACTTTTTCTCAAAAACAGTATTGATTTTCACTAAATTAAAAAAAAGGAATCTAGATATTTTACTCAAAGTCAGTTTGGATCGTTAAAACGCAAATTTAACTGCAACTGTTTTCAGGAAGTTGACACTTTCTGAATTTAACTCCGATTTCCACTTTAAAATGATGTGATGTAAAATTTAAGCTGCGCATATCTTCAAAACTCGGCACCAAACTAGATACAGTTACACCACAGTGTTGTGTCAAAACTCATGTTACCAACTGTTATATAACCAGGGTTATGAGCTCTGAAGTGTATCACCTCCATTTTTTACAAAAAACGCTCGAAAATACCTGACAAGACGTGATGTTTTATATTCGTTTTACCTAGCTTCCATATTGTCGTTTGAATGTATTAGCGGTTATATTGGAAGACAATAGGTCACTTTAGACTATGGTGGTGGAATTTATTGCCATGGTTGCCATGGCAACGCATACGAGTTCATTATACTGTCTAAAATATACGTCATGTACTCGAAAGTGTCAATTTGCTGATTATGTGTGCAGTCTATATTCATAATATTGAACCAAAATGAAGAAAACTAAAATGTCTAGATTCCTTTTTTTGCAATTATTGATAGGCATTGTACTTGTTGTTTTCTAAAGTTATAAAGTTTTACGTAATTCAAAAAAGTTCTGTTTTGAAGCTTAGATTTAAAGTACTGAAGCAATTTGAAAACTTATCCAAATGAAACTATTGAAGCATGTATTGAGACACCTACCAGTGAATTTAGACTAAATTGGAATTAAACTTCATCAAGTCATATTCTTTCTATAATCAAACATAGCGCAAAAACATGAAAAAATGCCAAATTTGAGATTTTTCACAGCGTCTTTTGGATAAACTGTCAAAATTGTCAATAAAACAAATACATGAGCTTACGGTACCATTTTTTGTCATTAAAATGCAAAAACCCGCTAATAAATAGCTTCTAAGACAACCGAGTAACAGCTCATCAAAAAAGCTGCACATACGAAACTACCACCTTAAATGCTCGCGTTTACAGATGAGAAAACGCGTTTAAACGTTTAAACGCGTTTTCCGGTTGTAAACGTTTTTTGACCGTTTAAACGTTTAAACTTTTAAACGCATTTAAACCTTTAAACGTTTAAACGTTTAACCGCGTTTAAACGGTTAAACAAGTGAGCGTTTAAACGCGTTTAAACGTTTAAACGGTTAAACAAGTGAGAGTTTAAACGCGTATAAAACATTTAAACGGTTACACATGTAAGCGTTTAAACGTTTAAACGTTTAACCGCGTTTAAACGTTTAAATGTTTAAACGTTTAAACGCGGTTAGATGTCTAAACGTTTAAACGTTTAAACGTTTAAACGTACTAAACGTTAAACGGTTCGAAAACCGCGTTTTTTGAACCCGTAAACGCTTGAACGTTTCCAAACCGTTTAAACGTTTAAACGCGTTTAAACGGTTAAAACCGTTTAAACGTACCCATGCCTAGACTTTCTACCAACCACAGTTTCTTTTATTCAGGCGCCAAAGGACCACCCGGTCTTCGCGGTCCCAGAGGAAGTCCCGGACTGCCGGGAAAGTCGCTTCTGGACTTTCCGGGTCCGGAGGGTCTTCGAGGAAAAGTCGGTCAACGGGGGGCGCCAGGTTTGCCGGGGGTGCGGGGGACGAACGGAATTCACGGCCCTAGGGGTCCCTCTGGACACGACGCTCTTTACTGCCCCTGCCCGGATCGAATCCCGGCGGAACCGGACTATTCTTATCCGGATTACGGTAGCCAGTATCCGCCCCGGATCCCGGCTGGTTCGGACCCGTCGGAAACGTTTGAAAATTTCATAAAACCGGCGGAAAATTTTGAGAATTTCATTGACCCTTCATCCCCTCTGCATAAAACCCGAACCGTACCCGACTACCAAACCCAGACGAGTTTTGATGTACTGAACTCTGGAGATAGTCTAAACCCCCCTGAAAATGGAGGGGACCGACTAAGAATACCCGGACCCCGTTTTATTGACCCGTCAGTCTCCCTGACTGCTTTGAGTCCGTCCACTAGAGTGTCTCGTCGGCGGCGACTGAGACGATTCAAGAAAAGTGCTCAGCTATAATAATTCTGGACCAACAGATTAAACTCGACCGAAGTTTTGACTTTTGTTTTGTTTGTATGGAATAGTTGAAAAGTTGTAAATAGAAATAACAAAATATTTCACATTTGAATTGTTGTTGCTGAACGGTGTAGCTTCACTGGTAGATTTATAAAAGAGTAGGTCTTCATTAGAGAAACAATAAGAAGGGTTTAAATAGTAAGTTTTATAGGGATATATTATTCTTTAGGAATAAAGTTTTAAAATTAGGAGTCTTTATTAGGACCCAATTCTATAAATATTATTGACAGGCCCAATTGCATTGTTTATTAAAAAAGAGTAGGTTAAAACTATTTTCGCCCGTCCTGGAACTCCTGACATTGCTATTGAGAGGAAAAAATTATCTACATACCTACATACCACCAACTAACTATGAAGCATCAAGTTAGTATTATGTAGTTATTTATTAAATATACAATGCATGCAAAAAAGCCGAAAACATAACTATCATATTAAAGGTTCAAACGTATGGTATTGGTTTTTTGAATTTCCCATTTAGACCCATTTCACCCCACTGACCCATTTTTGAGTGAATACCAAGTAATAAAACATTCCAATTTTTTCATTGTCATTTATGAAAGTTAATTCTTGACATCGGTGGTTAAGTTTGTCCTCTTATGCATAGCAGATGACTCGTAGGGTTTCGAAGGGTAAACCGCAGTAACTCCTGGGCTTTGGAACTTAAGTAGACTCCAGATAGATTGTCGGATATCCTTATTTTTCCAGACATAAATCACTATATTATTTAAATAATTGGTGCTAATTACAGCCCATATTACGGGATTAAGTATGATGATAAAGCTAGCATCCATTGAGTAGAATAAGCTTCGGGCCGCCATGGGTATTGTTTGTAGGACAAAAGTCATCATTACTACCAGAACCAACATTTTAGTAACCTTTATTTGACGATCTCTATTTTTGCGCATCAGCTCTGATGCAACGCCTTTATGCTTGCAATACATGAAACACAGGGCTAGTATGTAGATTAGAACGCTTGCGATACCAGTAAACACATGCCAGTGAAGCAGAAATCTGAAGAGTCTGGCGTTAAAAGCCACCGCTAAGTAGCATAATTTCGAATGCAGCCCTTGGCGATTAGCAAAAAAGGCTTCGACATATTTCACCATGGTCATGATGAACGATGCGACAAAAATAGCTGCGCATTCCTTCAGCAAAATCCGTCCTCTGATTTTCATATAAAGCAACGGATTGTAGCAAGCGATGCAGCGGTCGATCGAGATCAGCAGCATGACAGCATTGGCGGCATAGCCAGACCACACCCACCAGAACGTGGGAAAGGTCAGGGCACAGAACCACGGGGTCACAAGGTCATTGTGGTGACCTGTGAAAATAAGCACTAGCCGGCGTATGCCCCCACTAAAGTTGCCAAGACCCATGGCTATGTCGCACAAAGCAAGGCCGCCCGGGATGTAGTAGTCCTTGTTGCGACGAAGTTTGGGATTTAAATAGATGGCCAGAACTATCAGTAGATTTGCCCATATTTGGACACAACCCTGAACGGTGTAGCCAATGTGTGCGTAGGTGGTCACCTTGAGGGCAAATGTCCATTCCCCACTGCTGGTACTGTTTTCTGTAGAGTTGTTTCCACTCATAGCTTCTGTTCCAATTTATCCGACAATTTTTGAGAGAATTGAAGCTGATGATCTATTTGAAAGTTTGCAATTTATGACATACACCTGCTGTGATGTTTATAAGTAAAGTAAGCGAAGCGGCTGCAAACAAATTGTCTCTAGAACATGGACGGTTGTTCTAGAATGCTTGGAGTTCTCGAAACTTAAGTTTATTAAGAACTAAGAGATCAATAATTCTTGAGATTGTTCCCACTGAAAACATAAAAACAACTAAGATTTAGTAATTAATTTTCTGAAAACAGCCCTTTCTTCTTCTTTCGACGTTTGGATTCTGTTATCGCGAAACTGGGTGCGTGAATATTGCTCCGGTTTTATTGTGCATTTGTCCTCAAAGCTACATGTGTAGGATACCTGTCTTCTCTTGTTGAGAAAAAACATTCAAGATATTCACATCAAGTAATTAAATACTGCATCGTGAGAACTTTATTGGCGCAGATCAAAATATAAATATTATTCAAAGGTAAAAACAGCGTTATTACCTATGGTATATCGTATTAACAATATGATCTGCTAAAATCAATACTTTTCATTATATTGCATACCTAATTATTTTTCTGATTTGAAAAACCGGTTCAACCAGGTATTGAGTGTTGACTCAATTGTCAGTATGTGAGTTAAAATGCAGCCGTAAGAGGGGGTGCCTATGATAACTGAAATTTTTAGGTTCTCTGATTTGCTTCAAAATTGCACACATGAAGGCGCATCGCAGATGTAAAAAACTGGAACCAAAGTTATAGCTAAATTTTGACTCCTGCGCTTCGCGCACTCGTGCCACGTACTCGGCGTTTCCCTTGCACAGCGTGCGTACAAATACATGAGAGCACGCTTGACCGTGCTACAAAGTATACTTGTATAAATCATAGGCGTAACACGACAGCTACTTTTCTAAAGTGCGTGGACAAAACGTCCCTTCACCCGAACTTTTTGTTAATATCAAGAGTGCATTTTAACGCTTTTGCCCATGCCATGTGCAGTGACGCCAAATGTAAAGTCTTTCACATTTAGTGGACCAAAAAAACGGCCACTTTTACATTTTGCACTCGATTTCGGATTTGAAATCACATATAGAACAAGTAGGCCCCAAAAGAGGCAAGGTTCCTTCGCTGAGTAAGAGATACCGCACTTGGCCAAGTGGATCTTCAAAGTTCAAACACATAGCAGTATGCTGCAACGTATCCTTATTTTGTTTTGACAAAATTTTCGCAAAGTAACATCTACTGAAAGCACATCAGACTCAATTCAACATCAATTCGCAACCACAGATGCACATAGGTGGGTACGAGGGGGTGAGTGGGACCCCCTCAAGGGGGTCAGCAGTCAGCAACCCCCCTCAGACACCAGGCACCCCCCTGCAACCCCCACCCCCCTCTGATTGCCGAAAAAGTGTGCCAAAAACGAGTACAAGATCAAAAAATTACAAAAAAAGTCAGCCGCAGCCAAAAAAGTGCCCCAAAAATTAGTATGAATCGAAAAAATGTAAAACATTTCCGGCTTTCACCAGAAATCAAACCAAAACCAGGGTCACCCGCCTCTCCGCCAGGGTTCGGGCACCCCCCCCCTCACCGATTGCTCCAGTGCATCTCTGTTCGCAACTCAAACAAGTTGACCTAAAAATACTCTCAAGTAAAAAAACTTTCTTGGAATCGAACTAGCGCACAAACTGTTCCAGCCTAGAACACAGCGCCTTAGACCACTCGGCTACGCTGTCTTACAACCAAGGGAACTTTACTGAGAACATGTTTATTTAGACGCTGAACGAAGCTAACAATTTCTTTTCTTTCATTACTTAATTTAATTACAATAGGTATATTATTAATCATTTAATGTTAAATTTGGATCCACAATTTCATTATTTATTATTTATTCTAAGTGTTTCAAATTGTTTCAACAGATAGGAATGACTGAGTCTAGACAGTCATGTGATTAGCACGTGCGCATTGTCTGTTAAGTTACGATTTCAAAAAATTTAAAAATAAGAAAACGTCCACAAAAGCACATTTTAGTGCATAAATAAAGTTATATTGACCATTATTAACAGCAAAATTGCAAAAATTTGTGTTTTGCAAAAAAAAGGGCAAAGACAACCCAAGCTGACTTTACACGTTAATCATATGCGCTGACCAACATGCAGAGCTCTGTTTAACACTGTGCAGCGTTGGTTTCAAAACAATAGTTCCTTCTCTAGAAGGAACAAAAATCCGGATCATGCGGTTTTGCGCATACATGTGGGTTAATGCTTAGTACGATGCCGAGTATCAGTCAGTCTGTTTGATTGTATTTTGTCTGTTCTAGACGTGTCCAACTAGAAGCAATTTGTTGAGCTTTTTAGCAGGCTTTTGGCTACCAATATTTAGCTACATATTCAGCTTTAGCAAATATATGTAGCTAAATACACTGATAAAGTCACAAAACCGAAGGTGTACCTTCAAACTTTATTGATCTTATCTGAGTCTTGGGGGAGCATATGTGAGGATAAACGAACGTGATTTTTGGCGTGGGTAGTTCTTCCCGGAAACCCGGTGTCACGGTGTAAATTTTCCCCCCTGTGGATTTTCCCCCCGGAAAAATTACCCCGGTGTAAATTTTCCCCCCGGAAAATTTGCACCGGGGTAGATTTTCCGGGGGGAAAATTCACACCAACCATATAATTTAACTGTTTTGAACTTTTTTTTTCAAAACTGGCGATTTTAGCGATAAATTTATTGGTATTTATGTATTTTTGTTTATTTATTTTTATCAACATATAAATTTTTAGTCTGTGATAACTTTAGACTAGACAAAAGACTGTGAATTTCGAAGCTATGGTAATAGCATTGTATATATTTTACATAGATTATCTGGGCCCATTATTTTCGAAGCAAAATGTTCAAAATGTTGAAAATTAAGATTCATTGAAACATTGGCAAACGCTGAATTTAACACAGAATTACAGGACAATTAGTGGTCGTCGTTGAAAATGTTTGCGCTTGAAAATTTTGTCAACGACAAATGCTGCAATAAATCGGGCCCTGAACAGTTTTGTGTACCGATGAGGCAAGAAAGCCCGCACACACATATATGTAATTCTCTAAGCCCCCTCCACTCTCCAGTGGTTCAGTCCTAAGAGCATATTTCAGCAGGCTCAAAATGCGCTGCCCTGAAGGAAAGCTTAGCATTTGTCGCGAAATTATTTGAAAACTAATGCATTTATAAGAAGGGCAAGAAAGGGTTTAATCAAGGTTTTTGGTCATCACATTTTTAAGGTAGCATTTATGAGTGATTGGCTTTGGCGAGTAATTGTTTTCAACGACTATTTTGATCATAAATGAACAAAACTTGCTTGGAATCAATTTTTTTTCTTGATGTGCATATTGCGGTAAAAATTTCAAATTTATTTGAACTATTTTGTTGTCGAAAAATTTTCGATTCAATATAACAAATATAAAACCATATACGTCTGTTAAGTCTAAGTCCCTTCAGACTTGAATGCTTGCGCTTCCAAATTGAACTGCGCACCGGATAACGAACGAATCTACCAGCGGTATTACTAGATAGAACTGATTTGTTTCAGTGATTTCACTTTTGATTAAAACATTAAAATAAAACATTAATAGGTACATACATTGTGCATACGAAAGGACGGGCATACGCCATACGGACAAAGGTGCAATTCATACTTTGTTTGTTTGTCCGTAATCCGTATGCTTAAAATTTTGGCAGGGTTGAGCTGAATTTAACTTTGCCGGACATAAGACAAATAAAACTGTGCCGTTTTTACTACGGATGAATTGAAGTACGAATACGGGCATACGACTGACTGAACGACCCAAAGTATGAAATATGAATCGAACAGCGCTTTTGACATTCAGTATATGTGGACGTCCTTTCATCCGTCTGTCCCAATGTACGTACAGAAGTATGAATCGACCCTTAAAATCGCCAAAATTGCCTCGCAGTTGCAGCGACGATTCCAGGCGACTTGGCCATAATAGCCAAATTCGCCATTATCGTGGTAGCCCCGTCGATATGGTAATAAACATCAATCCGTCGCAGCTATCGCTGTGGCCATCGCCACAGCCGCTACACTGAACGAAAGTCGTCAAAATTACCAAGTTTGAAATGAGGTTCAAAACAGTCAAATTATACAATTGGTGTGAATTTTCCCCCCGTAAAATATAACCCGGAGCAAATTTAAAATATTAAATAAAAATACATAAAAATAAATAAACTTATCGCCAAAATCGCTAGTTTTGAAAAAATACGTTCAAAATAGTCAAATTGTATGGTTGGTGTGAATTTTCCCCCCGGAAAATCTACCCCGGTGCAAATTTTCCGGGGGGAAAATTTACCCCGGGGTAATTTTTCCGGGGGGAAAATTTACACCGGGGGAAAATTTACACCGTGACACCGGCTCATACTTGTCCTTGTGATCATGTTTTCAGACAAGATCGGACAAGAATAAGGACAATTTTCTTGCAGGTATTGCGAAGCATTGACAAAATAGTTTATTTATTACATATGTTTTGTACGAACTAAACTTCACCCCAAATTTTTTCCAGCAAAAATGCCTCATTTGGTCTTGTTATTGTCTTGTAATCGTTTGTCAGGGGCAACCTAAGCTAAGCTCATGGCAGGTGCTCACAATAATTTTATCTTTTGCCAGAGGCTTAATTGTAGGAGCCCCTCGGCGTACAGTTTTTAACATAACTGCATTAATTTAACAGAATAGGTAATTTTGCAAATTAAAAGTAAAGTAGTTTGAGCTTGGCAAGTAGCACTGTGCAACTATAGGTATAGTTCAAGTGTGCAGTAAAATAGGCCTTCTTGTAAAGTAAGATAGGCCTTCCATTGCCCTGGAGTACCTACTTGAAGAAAAGTACGAGAACTCATCATTGGCCCAGTAGCTCAACTGTAGAGCGGTGGTCTGCACAATCAAAGATGGGTGGTTCGAATCATCCCTGGGTCATTTTTATGATGATGCTGTTTTTCTTTAAGAATCCCCCTCCTTTTCTGGACATGGCGTTCTTCCATGCAGAACGCCAATTCTCCCGGTCGCAGTGTGAGTGAGAGGTAGCGTTGGGTTGTTGTGTGACATAGTCACACCCCCTTAGCAGGAGCACTGCGATTGTATGTACATGGGCGGAGTGGTTGTGAGCTTATGGCGGAATGTTAGCCAGTAGTAGCTTGGCAATGAATCTGCTCCTTGTCCCGGCTAGGAGTGCGAGCTTATCAGTCCCTGGCAGTGTTCGCTGATGGTTAAGACGGTATATACTTCGCGACACTGGCCTTATAAAGAATAAATAGGGACGGCTCCCAACGCTACCTCATTCTGTCCCAGGGATGGGCTGTTCGAGTCGAGCCCTCCCTGGGTCATTCTGATGATGATGACGATGCTGTCTTTTTTTCAGTAAGAATCCGCCACCATTTCTTGACATAAGTACTTCAAATTTTTGCAGTTCTCAAAATGTCAAAATAGGTGAACAAGTGACAGGTTCGGAAATAGTCCTTAAAAACTAACAGATTAAAAACTAAATTCTCCAATTTTTGCTTATTTTCACATATGTTACTCCCCCAAGCACCTCTACCTCAGATAAGAACAATTAAGCCCGGTTCACACTGAGCCTTAAAACTGCAGTTTTAAGGTTTTAAGGTTTAAAGTTTTAAGGTTAGTGTTCACACTGCAGTTTTAAGGTTTTAAGTTCTAAGTTTTTAAGGTTTTAGGGTTTTAAGGTTTTAAGAAAAAGCATTCACACTGCAGTTTTAAGCTTTTAAGGTTTTAAGGTTCTAAGTATCTTAAAACTTTAAAACTGGAGATGAATGTATTAACCAGTTTTAAGAAACAGCCAATTGTGACGTGATGTGCGTGTCATGTGTTCACGTCTATAGGTCAAAGCTGGTGCAATTGCGCAACGTTTCTAAGTCTGTTGGACAGTCTGCAAGTCAGAAACACATTTCAGCCAAGGCATCCCATATTGCTTTCAGGGTTTCAGTGACAGTCACACAAACGGTCGATCTACCCATACGATAGGAAAACTATATTGTTTGCAGGGAATTGCCAGTTTCTAGGTAGCGAAGCGTCACAGCCAACATCTCAGAGGGCTTGATATGGTCATTTCGAAAGTTAGTGGTTGCCTTAGGTTTCATATGCGGACCTACCAGACCCAATAGCGGATCGAATTCGTTCGACAACATGCGAAACATTCTGAAAAAGGATTTGTGGTCACTCACTCTCATTTCCAGCACCTAACCGTAGAATTCGTGTGCGTCTTTTCGGCGAACTAAAGTTGGTCGGAACCAAAACTGTCGTTTGCTGCGCAGTTTGAGCGCCAAATATAAAAGTATGCTAGTCAATTTTGCCTGCCGCGTTTCTAGTTTCATTGACCTCATGACCTGGTCTAAATAAGAACAAAAAATAATAATAAACATTTGCACACGAGGGCAAAACCATGTAGAAACCAGTTAAAAAGTTCAGGAAAGTATTTTTTTAATTACTGACTACTTACTATTATTACTCTGCCCCATTTCAGGAGTACAAAAACAAAAAAAAACTACTCCCCAAAAAGCACAAATAACACAAACTTAAAACTAAAAACTGCAGTGTGAACTGCCATGAAGCCGAAAAACCTTAAAACCTTAAAACTAAATCCTGAAAACCTTAAAACTGCTGCTTAATACTGGCTCCAGTGTGAATGCTCTGTCTTAAAACCTAAAAACCTTAAAACCTTAAAACTTAAAACATTAAAACTGAAAATCGCAGTGTGAACACAATCCTTAACCGCGAGCCCGCGGGCTACGGGTCAATGTTGAGAAATGCCAAGCCATGCATTTTGTAAAAGCATACCGCCAAAAGACTGTGAAAGTAATGACTAACACGGATCTAATGTTGAATGAGAGGAAGCTCCCAATGACATCGGTGAGCGAGCTAATGAAATATCTGGGAGTCAGGCTAACCACGAAGGGCATTGCAAAAGGCGACCTGACTGTTGTCTCAACTTGGCTGCATAGAATAAAGCGGGCATGTCTAAGACCCCATCAGAAGATCGGGCTGATACGCGACTTTATTGCGCCAAAACTCTCATTCCAGTTAACTTTCGCAAGTCACACGAAGCAAGCCCAGAGCGGACAATGCTATACGGCAAATGGTGAAGCAGATCTTACATCTCCCTACCTGCACGGTGACAGAATGGTTCTATCTGTCTGTTAAAGACGGTGGGCTTGGCCTGCCGCGTCTGTTGGATCTGAGTTGCAAGCTGATGCTGGGGCGATACTGGCGAATCTGGAGATCTCCGGATCCTGTGATATCTGCACTTGCGGAAACCAAACCTGTTGAGCGCACAGCAAGAACAGCTACGGAGAGGCTGGGAGAATTCGGCATTTTGAGCACCGTGTCACTTCAAGAACATCTTGAACAGCGGATACGAGACGACCGAGATCAGGTGATGAATTCATACCAAGGACTGGGCTTTAATAACTTTTCTCAATCATGGACCAGAAACCAATGGATACTTGGCAAAGGACTGGTCGGCAGCTATTACATCATTGCTCTCAAAGCCCAACTCGGTCTGCTACCTACTCGTTCCGTGATGACTAAGGGTATGACGAACCCTGACACGAGATGCCGATTATGTGGAGCATTACGTGAATCAAATATGCACGTTCTGCAAGAATGCCCACGAATGATCCCGGCCATCATTAAAAGACACAACGCTGTAGCGCAAAGGCTAACTTCGTGTTTGCGTAAGAAGGGGTTTTCGGTGAAAACAGAGTTAGCTATCCGGGACGAAAGTGGAGTCCGATACAAGCCAGACCTGGTATCGGTGCATGAAGCATGTACCCTGAAAGCAGAAGGGTGAATATTATAGACTGCGCTGTGCCCTACGAGACAAATCACGATAACCTACGGCTTACTATTCGATTGAAAGGTGAAAAGTACGAGCCTATTGCTATAACTGTTTATCGCTCGAACCAAGTTGATACAGTCAGAGTGACGCCGGTTATAATTGGATCCCGAGGATGTCTTCTGTCTGCTACGGCAAGAGAACTTCAGCTGCTTGGTCTTAGCCGTGCTGAAATCTATGATCTTAGCATGGTGGCACTGAAAGGCACTGTGGACATTTGGTTAACCTTTCAGCAACTCGTTGGTATTCGTGCTCGGCACTGAACGTGAGCCCCAGGCCAATGGACTTTCTTACGTATCGGGAGCTCTATCTAGCCATCAGGTTTTTGTTCGCTGGTGAGGCCCTTTTCTACCTTGGGGGCGTGACGACTTGGGGGTCTAACGACTCGTGGCAAGAGTCCGATGGTACCTAGATTGGGGGAAAGGACAAACTCCATCCGCGGGCTGACTCCTTGCCCGGAACAGGAGAATGGCGCCCAGAACCTAAAAACCTTAAACCCTGAAAACCGTAAAACCTTAAATCTTACAACTGAAGCGTCAGTGTGAACCGGGCTTTAAGCTTGACGGCACACTTGTAAAGTGTCAGACTCTTCCTACTATGTACTCTTGCTACTATCTGTATGCGTGTATTACCTAAAGGCACTTGCGTAAAGAGATGTTTTTACGCGGCGGCCTCAGCCGCCGCGTATATACTATAGTGCAGCTGTGTGCAGCAAGAGCACACAAATGCAATTATTCCTGCGTTAATTTGCTGGCAGGTCAACAAATAACACAGTTTGTGTGGGCGTGTGTAATGCTGCACGTACGTACACACCCAACCTTACCTATCTTTTGCCAGCGACGTCCTGCTCTCGTTTGCGTAACTGTCAAGTAGACAGTAAAAGTAGATTTACATGCAGTAAGTTTAAAGCAAAAGGACAGAACCTGTCGCAACATTGTTCCGTAGACTGCTCATTAGCGCGTTGAAAACAAAATATTTTGAAGAAGCATAATTGATATGCAGTCGTGCAGTTGCACGGCGATGGAGTGGGGTCGCTGGTCGCTTTTCCGCTGTATATAACAAAACAACGTGAGCGGGTGACTTAACCGTCATCAGCAGCTGGCTTACGCGCAATGAACGCACACCGTGTGAGTCGTTTAGGTGTTGTGAACTAAGCATACGGTAAATTGTAATGTAACAAATAAGGTTGCAAAACTTATAATTATAAAACATTAGATTTGTTTTTAAAGTGACTCACTGACTCATTACGTACGACCTTTTGTACCACAATGATCCGTTTTACATGCAAATTTTAAAGTTGGCCATAGTGATCATGTTTTATAACTGGCGTTCTGTATTTGTCTGATGGGAACTTTTTACGCGGCGGCCTCAGCCGCCGCGTATATACTATAGTGCAGCTGTGTGCAGCAAGAGCACACAAATGCATTTATTCCTGCGTTAATTTGCTGGCAGGTCAACAAATAACACAGTTTGTGTGGGCGTGTGTAATGCTGCACGTACGTACACACCCAACCTTACCTATCTTTTGCCAGCGACGTCCTGCTCTCGTTTGCGTAACTGTCAAGTAGACAGTAAAAGTAGATTTACATACAGTAAGTTTAAAGCAAAAGGACAGAACCTGTCGCAACATTGTTCCGTAGACTGCTCATTAGCGCGTTGAAAACAAGATATTTTGAAGAAGTATAATTGATATGCAGTCGTGTAGTTGCACGGCGATGGAGTGGGGTCGCTTTTCCGCTGTATATAACAGAACAACGTGAGCGGGTGACTTAACCGTCAGCAGCAGCTGGCTTACGCGCAATGAACGCCACCGTGTGAGTCGTTTAGGTGTTGTGAACTAAGCATACTGTAAATTGTGATGTAACAAATAAGGTTGCAAAACTTATAATTATAAAACATTAGATTTGTTTTTAAAGTGACTCACTGACTCATTACGTACGACCTTTTGTACCACAATGATCCGTTTTACATGCAAATTTTAAAGTTGGCCATAGTGATCATGTTTTATAACTGGCGTTCTGTATTTGTCTGATGGGAACTTTTTACGCGGCGGCCTCAGCCGCCGCGTATACACGAGATATTGCAATCGTCTTCTATGATTGCATGTAGTTCTACTGTAATATTGGAGGCAGGTCAAGAAAAAGCGTTGTTTGTGTGGGCGTGTGTATCTTTCTGTGCACGTCAGGTATATGCATACGTAATTGAGCGACATAAGAACGCTGTTTGTGCGAGCGTGTGTCAGTTCATACATGACATGCACGTCACAGGAACCTAAAATCATTGAACAGTGTTGCGACGCAACCTGTTGCGATAATGTTTTGTAGAATATTTATTAGCGCCTTGGAGCAACAAAATGTCAAACTTCAGATGTCGATGCCTATGTACAGTAGGCAGCAGTACAAGAATGCAGAAAATCTAAATTCTGCAAAATAAGAATGTTTTTCTCTTCAGGGTTACAGATTGGCAAATGCCGTAAAAAACTCAACTTTTTCTTGCTTATTATGTACTTCATTTTGGAACCCAAATTGACTCGAAAACATCGCTATTGCGGCACCTGCAGAGCTGAACCATAACCATATTGCCTGTGCCTAGCCTACATAATGTGTAGACTTATAACGGTAATTTGTCCCATGAATTTTCTGATATGGCAACATTTTGAAATATTTAGTTGTAAACGTTGGCTTTAAAATATTTTGGTGCCGCGTTTTATATTTGAAGAATATCCTCAGCACTGAAAGCATGTCGCATTGAATTCTATCCAAAATTAATTTAACTCTACTCGCAAAACGTGCTTGTTTGACTATCACTGTTAGCAAGAAAATAAGCTTAAGATTGATAGTTAGTTTGTCGTGACATGGTATGCTGGCTTTAAAAAATTTTAAGTGCCGCGTTTTATATTCGAAGAATATCCTCAGCACTGCAAGAACGTCACAACGAAATCTATCAAAAATAAGTGTAACTTTACTCGCAAAACGTGCTTGTTGTACTTACGCATGAAACAAAAACACTTTAGGCAAAAACGTAAAATTACCACTAACATTTAATTATCTTAATGCAATAATAGGACAATTCGGATGACCGACACGTCATTAGATAGCTCTAAGTATTGCGTATAGTTCTATTTAATTAGCTAATAAATCTGTTCTGCCATTGCTGAGCTATAGTGCTTTAAGGTGGTAGTTACGTTTTCGCAGCTTTTTTCAAAGAACTATTTTGTAGCAATTACTAAATCAATTTACAAGCGGTCTTTTGCATATTATTAATCCACTTATTTTTTACAAAATTACAATTTTTCAACAGTCGATGTTACTCATAATGTACACGCTAACTATTTTGGTGAAGCTTATCAGCTCAAATTTTTGCATTTTTTCTCGTATTTCGTTATTTCGTCACTGTGGTAAAAATATTCCTCATACAGTCAAGAAATTTATACCAAAGGCACGTTGATGTGTTGTGGAAGTGCTGGTATGCTTAACTAAACGTAATAATTTAGCATATTTTTACAATGAGCAAAAGTTCGCCTCAAATTTTGCTAAAAAGTCAAGAAACGGCAGTTTTTATGACTTTGGTAGGCTGTAACTAAAAAAATAATCAACATTTTCGCTCAATTCGAAAAAGGTATAGGGCAAATTTACTTGGCTACTGTCAAGTATGCTTTCTTTGCATTCTTATGAACTCAACAGGGTAATTTTTCGGGTATAATAAATGCATAAGGAACTATATGTATGTAAATTATGGTGCCAGGTGATTATTAGTATTTTGTGATATTGGCATGAGAAGTCGGAATTGAGGTAAAAAAACTTCAAAGTTACAGATCGCCTAGAACGACTAACAGAAATATGTCATATTTTAGCTAAAAATATTCTTAAAATAAAATGGGTTAGACCTTTTTTGAATGGCGTTTTTGAGTAGTATAAGAGCCACAAAAATTTGCATTCAATTTTGTAAGTCCTCAAAAAATACACAAAAAATCCAGTTTTTGAGCTATAAATTAGCCGTAAAAGTTTGAATCAATGTCAAAATTCGCTGAAATATTATTATTTGCATTCGCAATGTTCGTGCCAAATTTGATTATGTTTGATAAAGTAACTTTTGAATAATTGCAAAAACTTCGAAAACCTAACTACCACCTTAAGTGAGAAACCTTACCTTCATGTTCATGTATGTACTAAATAAAAATTTGTCTGGTAAACTTTGAAATCTATTCTAGGTCACGGGCCGGTCAGAGGGCATGCAGCACAAAATATAATTGGCTTAATGGCCTCTAAAAAGAGCGGCGCTTAAAGCGCAGACAGTTACACAGGCAGACTGGGGTCTTTTGTCCATATCTCGTTCAACTGGATCAAAACAAAAATAAAGCGGAGTTAGGATTGGAGTTAGTTATTTATTAATAAATTACATGAGCAGAAACTGGTGAGGAGCAGAAATGACGAATACAGCAAAGGCGAACAGGAGAAAGTGCTTAAATTACTGCTCTTTTTTTAAAATTTTGGTCCGATTCTAGTTTGATTTGGGAAGCTGCTGCTTTGCTTCAAAAGTCATTGTCGGGATCTCCCAATCACGAATCTGACCAATCAGGGCTGGGCATTTTTAGGCCCGCCTACCTACATATAAATCTTTTTACGCGCTCCAGTTAATGGCTAAATTTGAAGGGTCGGACGCTGCTGACCCTCGCACCTTTGCAATCAGATTAACTGGCCTGACTTAATTCCTGTCAAATACACTTCAATCCTGGTTGGTCCAGGTAACCATCAATAAACTTTTGACTTGTTGGGCCGACAAAATAAACTAAAGAAAAAATGGAACCATTGCTAAACTTGCCAACGTACAACTTGACGGATAAATCAAGTTGAAGACCAAAAATGTGAAATTACTTGACTACTAAATTGAAAACTACATAATTAACTTCGGCACTCTGCACTGTGTATTAAGCGGGTGCTATACTTCGTAAAGCTTGGCTTTGCTTTAACGCGTGCCAAAATAAAGCCAAGCGTTGTATTGCTGCGTTTTAAAACAAAACGATGATTGCTTTTAATTTGTGCTGTGCTTTGCTTTGAAGCCAAACCAGACCGTTGCAAATTTAAATATTGCTATACTTTAGCACGTAATGCTAGTGCGAAATTATCTGCTCCATCTAAAACTGAAGCAATATCAACGGAAACGATGCCACTGGTATGTTCGACCAGACAATGTAGCACGTTTTTTTGCGAAGGCAGTATCATGACTTTGTTCAAGATCTACGCAACTCCAAGAAAATAGCTATTTTTGTAAAAAATGGGATTAAATAAATTGAAAGGACGTAAATGACCTGAAAACATTAAAGATGTACATAAAAGGTAAAAAAAAGTAAAAAAACTTGAACACAGCAGTATTTAAATAAAAACTGAAGCGCTTCAAAGCTTGGCAAAATATAACCAATTTCTGCTCGCCGAGTTTTGATGCGCGTTGAAAAAAATCAGCGCTTGGCTTTGAAAACGGTGGAAACATTTTTCAAAGCGAAGTGACGTTTCAGAGTGAAATGAAGCTTGGCTTTACGCTATTCAATGCCCTAATTTTCCAAAACTATTAAAAGCATTTTGGAATTTTTTTAACCTTTGAAGCGGTTTTTTAGCTTCACTGCGCTACGGTAATTATAGGGAAACAAGATTTTCTATAAAAACTCGAATTTCCAAAAACTCCCTCTTGCTTAACAAAAATCATAGTAGAGCAATAAAAAGTTTCAACGATAGTTCTTTATTATTATTTGTCTAAAAACAATAAATAAAACAATATCAAACACGACATTATTAGTATTAGAAACGACCAAATTACAACTGATACAAAAGAGTTATTTTCTGCTCATTTCAGTTCACTTTACTTCTAAGTTACCTACTAATTAACTACTAACAACTTCAAATTTCGTGTGCTTATCGTATCATATCATATCACGTATTCTACAACGAAATTGTTACTTAAGGTAGCGCTCAGCAACAAAACTCATGTTTGGGCTCAGCTCATGCAATAAATAGCAATACCACTTTAATTTTATATCAAAAAGACATCGAAAAAACCTATTTACAATACAGTTCAGCACTTTGTGAATGTGTCGAATTTTATGACCATGTCGAATTTCCTATTCACACTAATTTTGTTTTTGACCTAGCTCAGCGAAACTTCAACCGATTTTAATGATCTTGGTATCAATAGAAAGATCTTTCCAAAATCTAGACGTGATTGATCTTCGATTTTTCATTTTTATTTTTGATTTTGCAAAAAATCGATTTTTCAAAAATCAGTCGTGTTTGAGCGACTACGCGGGCCAAAATTTGAAAATCAAAAAACTTTCACGTCTGCATTTATATTCTTTCTTTCATTGTGCAAATTTTCAACTCAATCGCAAACGGCAGCTAGGACCCAGGTCCAAAAAAAGTAGTAGATTTCGCTACGCAAAATTTTAAGGTTTGCCCACACGTTTCACTTTTTCAAAAATTAGAGTTGTGTTTGGTGGTTTGTGTTGTTATGTTGTTTTTTGTGGTATTAAATCTTTTATTTGATTTTTTATTTTTTGTAGTTTTGTTGTTTTTTGTGTTTTTTTCGGTTTTTTTTCTGGTTTTTTTGTTTTGTGTTGTTTTTTCTGTGTTTTGTTTTGTACGTATATTTTAGTTTGATAAAGCATTTTTTTTTGTGATGGGAGTGTTTATTTTTGTGTTACGGGTTTTTTTTTATGTGGGAGAAAATTTGTTTGGTATATTATATTTTTTTTTTATAATTATTTATATATCTTTTTGATGTTTGTTTTTTTTTTGTAAGATTTTTTTTTTTTGATTAAATTTACTTATATTGCTTTATGGTCCTTATGGAGTTGTTGGTTAAATAAAGCCCTGTCTGTTCCACTGAAGTCCAAGTTTGTTTCTTTTTTTTTTTTTTTCCTTTTTTTTTTTTTGCTTTTAGTTTTCTTTTATCTGTGCTATTTTTTTGTTATAGCCTAGATGTTTTTTTTATACACCTTATGTAGTTGCTTCTAGTACTTCTGGGTTGAATGTCGTTCCTTTGTTTTTAGTTCCTTTCTTTATGCCGTCCTTTTAATATACGGGATGTTTTAATACGGGGTATTTAAAAGAGGGGAGGATTAATAGTGTGAAGAGATTATTTTATTATTTTGTTTATTTTTTTTCGTTACATTTTTCATATTTTTGTTGTATATCCTTTATTGGGGGGAATAGGTGGAGACGAATGCTGGGGTGGAGTTGCTCGATGCTGTTCGTTGTTTCTGTGAGATAAGAAAAATTGGTGTGAGTGATCTTATTTTTGGGTCTGGTTTTTATTTCTACTTATACTTCTACTTAGGGGGTAGTCTGTTGTGGGAGGAGGTGTCTGACTAAATATGTTTTATATACATGCGTGTTGTTTTTCCTGCGTGTTTTTTTGCATTTGTGAAAACAATGAATAGGTAAGTAGGTGACTTGTGTGGGGGGGTCCTGTGTGGAAAGATTGTACAAAAATAGCAAAGAGGTAAAATTTAAGCGGGCCACTGGTTGGGGGGAAAGGAAATAAGGGGAATGGTAACTACCGTTTATGGGTACGGTCTTTGAGGGGTATGAGAGGTAGGCTACTATGTATGTGTGCAAAGTTTGAAGCACACGAATTTTGAAAAACCTAAAAATTTTGCATACACAAAGTTGTGGGGGGGGCGTCGGTTCTCATTTCAAGACACTGACAAGGACTTTTGTTGATGTGCTGAAATGAGGGGGGGCCTCCACCCCCCCCCCTCAACTGAAGACGGGGTACTGAACTGAGGGGGGGGGGGGGGGTAGCGCAAAGACGTTGTCATGTTCTTTATATGAGGGGGGGCTACCCCCCGCCTCAACTGAAGACGGGGTACTGAGTTGAGGGGGGGTACCCCCCCCTCAGTTGAGCACGGGGTATCGAACTGAGTAGGGGGTACCCCACCCCCCCTCAGTTGAGTACGGGGTCTTCAGTTGAGGGGGGGGTACCCCCCCTCAAAACCGTACATAAACGGGCTATTTCGCGCTGCGCATTGGACGCACGCCCGTAGGCATAATACTCTTCCTATTATGTACTCTTGGCGAAACCAATTGATTTGATTTGACGTGGTCATCTCAAAAAATTGATTTGATTTAATTTCATTTGATTGACGTGGGCTTCTCAAAAATACTGCTGGGGGATCTACCTTTAATCTACTTCCCAGCGGGCATTTACTTTTGGGGATCTATCTCACAGCTTTAACTTCAAACACAACTATTTTTTAACTACGAATATCCTTTATTAATTTGGGGCCTAACTGGATAAAATCTGCACGCAGTGGGGATGAGGAAAATGCGACAGCAGTGAAAATGTTGGGGAAAGGGGAAAATTCAAGGTTAGCCACCACGTGAGGAGTGCGGGGAGAGTTGAGATTATCCTCCATGTGAGGATGTAGGGGTGACTAATGAGTAGGGAGAATAGAGACAATTGGGGTTAGGTACCCCCCACATGAGGGTATAGGGGAGGTGGGAAAATTGGGGTTAGCCCCCAATTGAGGATAGGATGTTACCATGGTCGAGGTGGCTTGTGAATTTGCTCCCACAAGAGGAAAAGGAAGTTAATCGGAGTTAGCCCCAAGGTGAGAATTGGGTAATTCAAAGTCCGTCCCCAAACAAGGATTGGTCGGGAATATTAAGCAAGCCTTTCGGTGAGAATTTGATCATGAGGAAAAAAAGGAGAATTGGGATTGGTACCCTAGCGAGAATATAAGCCTCCCAGTAAGAATTAGAGATAGGCTAATCGGAGCTATCTCTCCAGTGAGGTTGGTTATTGTTGTTAATAGCATGTGATCACTAGGTGGTGTTGTGCTGTGGGTAGCTGTCTAAGACATGACAAGTTGTATTGGCTCTTATTGATTGAATTGGCTACTAAAAATTGGTGTTCTATTGAAACGTTGTTGCTGCTGTCATATGTGTGCGTGGTCGTAATTACTACGTGTGAAGAGCGAGTGTCTAAGACTTCCCATCTTTTTCATATGGTCTTCGGAGCCGGATTTGGACCAGCAACCTATGGATACCTATGGATTTGCTGTCCACCGCCTTTTGGTACACAAAATTCAAAACGGTGACAAAAGTATTGAATCCCGAGTAGTCTTGTTCCCACAGTTGCTCAGCAGCAGCTGGTTTCAAACACAGGATCAAATTCGTTCATAGTTTTTAGAGCATGCGACAATACGTGTTGTCACGCCACGATCTTTAGCCGCCACCACAAATAGCATCATAGCACAACAAATGACGCTGTCATCCTGTGTCATCTGATCCAGCAGCAGATCTCGATACACAATTGCAGGCCGAAACACCCAGTGAGGTGGCAGATTGACGCCCGCTGGTTGTATTCATTGTTGAATTCAAGGAGGATCCTTCTTGAGTGTTTCGTGAGCCAGTAATGTTTCTGCAAAGCGATCGTAGCCGTGGTGGATGAACATTATGTACCAGAAAGACAGCGCGATTGATTTGGTGAGTGAGAACCAAGATACAATGTCTTGAACACTCGAAACCGAGACAGCAGGTGGCCACCATTGATGTAAATAATCATCGACATATCCGCCTGCAAATATAAAATACAGCACATGAATAAAATTTGAATACGGATCACAATTAAAAATTGAAGGTATGTGACCGTTCAAGATGTCACAACTCACAAGGGGGGACGGGACTACTTGTATAACGCTGAAGGCCAATTATCAATTACGACGAACACCAATTGAAAAGGAATTAGGTTTATTCGGAGAAGTCTGAGAGAAGTTACAATGTAAGCTAGAAAGCCAGCTTTTAGTGCTGCCGCGCTGTAAGTTAGGAAAAGTAGAACTGACTGTGAGATGGCAAAGTAGCCAATTTTAAACTGGAGGTTTTCGAGCGATGTTATGACTAGAAAGTCTGAAGAGGGAAAGTTGTAAAGGTCACAGCGCGCCAAAACTGCAAACCCAAATCAGACAAAATACAACACTTACAAAAATGCAAAAACACAAGTCTGAAGGCGAAACCAAAACACGGTCTCTGCCTAGTTTCTTTAGCTAGGCGGAGCTAAGAAACTAGCCAGAGCCTAGGGCCAATCAGAATAGGTAGGTAGGTAGCTAATATACGTACGGTTTTGAGCTACCGTACTCTACGTCACACACCCGGGGAAATTTTCAAAACGTCCCCGTTTGTTATCCCTTTGAGCTAACGTGAGTTGAGAAGAAGTGAATTAAAAAAAATAGGAACGAAAAGGAATCGAACTAATGATATCTTAACTAAAGTATAAACGGGGACATACATGGCAGCAACATTTTTGAAGTCTGTCGTTTAAAACTTAAATTAACTTTTAATTTGTGTCTTTACATCTTTAGATCATTTGCATATTTCTACCGCATAGTTTGCGGCTTGTAAAATTGGTTTTTAAATGTAAAACTTTTATGTTAGAGCCGCAGCCGCACGACTGTCATCCTCACCCGGACACCGCTGCCGCCTCTTCATGAAATCCCAACCACGGGGTAACCAGTAACCTCACAACCCCTAGGCCAGCACGGCGCCCGCCGCACCCCCCCCCCCCAGGTGCCTCCAGGCTAGCACGGCTTCAACCTGTTTCTTTCCATAATAGTTGCAAAAACTTTCAAAAATTTTGCAGTTTGCAAATTTATGGTACCACAAATAAAGTATTTTGTGCACAACTGTGTGCTTTGTTAAACGCCTTTTATGAAACCTAGCCGTAGAAATTATGAACACAAATATAATAAAATAATTCGAATAAATTAAAACAGAAGTTTTAAAATTATTTGCGTTGGTTTTGAGATGGCGCCGTTTTGTAAGAAGCCCCGACCTGCTCTACGTTGGGGCGTTAGCGCTGGCGTTGGTTTTATTTATTGTAATGTATTTTTGTGATTTTGCGAAATGTATTTATTGTGTAGCGAGCTCTGTTAAGGATAGCCAAGCTTTGAGGACTGAGTTTTGTTTGGATATATGCTTCTGTTGAGTCTTAGTTGAACAAACATAAGCACAAAACCGTTGATGTTTGACGCCTGTAAGACAAGACTTGCATTGGCTTATTCACATGATGGGCGTGTGTTTATGTTTTTATTGTTTTGTCATGGCATTGTCTAGAGTTCAGTATTTTGCGTAGTTCTATTTTTTCTATTAAGTTATTTAGAAATGTTTAGATTAATTTACTATATATATATTGAGTATTTTAGTTTAGCTAATTTAGAATTTTAAAGTTTTACGTCATGTGTGTTACTTTTTGTAAACCTTGTCAGATCAGATTGAG
Organism: Trissonchulus sp. WLG1_4; assembly: GCA_030248245.1. Taxonomy (NCBI): domain Eukaryota; kingdom Metazoa; phylum Nematoda; class Enoplea; order Enoplida; family Ironidae; genus Trissonchulus; species Trissonchulus sp. WLG1_4. The sequence goes on along the minus strand of JASANF010001627.1, from coordinate 50,027 downwards.
ACTCGGCCTAAACCTGACCTGAGGAAAAGAATTTTTTCTTGAGGTTGTATATTGGCTTGCGTACCGTTGTGTTTACAGTTTAGTTGTGTTTACTGTTGTTGTATTAGCGGGAATTAAAAGTTTCACTGTGGTTTTGCCAATAAAGTAAAATTGGTCGTTTGCAATAATTTAATCTTTTGTTGATTATTGAAGCATGATTATTTCATAATTTTGGCTGCTAAACGGACAAGCGTTTGTAAGTGTGAATCGACCCTATGCTTTTAAAATAGACCTTCAAACATTCTAAAGTCCGTTACAAAATTTGTATGTGATTTTATAAACATCCATTTTTTATGTAGACATCTATTTTTGATGTAGACATCTATTTTTTTATGTAGACATCTTTATAATGCTTTTTAACCATTTTATAGTAATCAGGGAGACACAGAAGTGCTAAGTTATGCCAAGGACATCATTAAGGCTGTTTCATACTTGCATCCGTATTTCCGTTTTGTTGGTAAAATTCTGAATTGATCACGCAATCATTTGATCTTTTGATGGCCAGTGAAGCGCGATTTTTTGTAATTTTGGCGGTTGAACGGAAATAAGGTTATAAATATGAATCGAACCCATTTCTGCCTGTTTGTTTGAATATTGATTACATTGTTAATTTTATTTCAATTCAATTTGTCAGCAATTTGTGTTTAAAATATGTTAGAGCCTAAAGTTTTTGAAGATTTACTAGACATTTATTTTTATAATTTTCAGTATTGATGATGATGATTTTATTGATGATGATATTGAGTATGATGATTTTTAAACAATTTACTATTAATCAGGTATCATAATATAGTTTTATTCTATCCTTAACAGAGCTCGCTACACAATAAAAACATTTCGCAAAATCACAAATATACATTACAATAAACAAAACCAACAAAACCAATGAGTCCAACAACTAATAAGCATCTGTGCGCTGACGCCCAAACGTAGAGCAGGTCGGGGCTTCTTCCAAAACGGCGGCATCTTAAAACCAATGCACATAATATTAAAACTTTTGTTTTAATAATTTGAATTATTTTATTATCTTTGTGTTCATAATTTCTACGGCTAAGATTCACAAAAGGCGTTTAACAAAGCATACAGTTGTGCACAAAATACTTTAATTGTGGTACCATAAATTTGAAAACTGTAAAATTTTTGAAAGTTTTTGCAACTATTATGAAAAGAAAAAGGTTGATGCCGTGCTGGCCTGGAGGCACCCGGGCGGCGCGGCGGGTGCCGTGCTGGTCCAGGGGTTGTAAGGGCTGGTTACCCCGTGGTTGGGATTTCATGAAGAGGCGGCAGCGGGGTCCGGGTTAGGATGACAGTCGTGCGGCTCTAACATAAATGTTTTACATTTAAAAACCAGTTTTACAAGCCGCAAAGTATGCGGTAGAAATATGTAAATGATCTAAAGATGTAAAGACACAAATTAAAAGTTAATTTAAGTTTTAAACGACCGATTTTAAAAATGTTGCAACTTAATTCATTTCAATTCAACAGCAAAAATTTTATACCGGTATGTACTTCGAATTCGAAGCTAATTAAAAAAACTACAAAAAAGTCAAATAAAATACGCTAAAGAAACTAACTTTTCCATGTCGCAGGCTACGTCGTGGTCCTCGATGTCCGTCGGCAGAACCAGCTTAAAGTCGGGAAATCGGCCCGATTTCCCCGTAGCTCTGCCATCGTTCTCACGTTGCAGTGGAACGGCCTTTTTATCGTTGCCATAGAATTTTCCACTACTGCATGCACTGCTGGATTAGAAAAATAAACGTTATGAAAACATATTTATACACACGAGAAAGTATATAAGCAAGATTCACGGAATTAACTTTTTCACTGTGAATTTGACCAATTTTAGTTGGTGGCAAAACCACGGTAAAAAATTTAATCCCCGTAAATCGGGCTTTGCAAACAAAACAAAACATGGGAGCTTTCAACGTAACATTACCACTGAACTGTTTTACTAGCTTTTGTGAATTGAAGCTTTTACTAATCTGTGAAAAGTACCTAATGATGTACCAAACCAATTAGTAACAGCAAATTGCAACCGCTAATGGTTATTTTTCCTGTTGTGCCACAGCACAACAGGTCTTTAATTTTGATTTTAACACATGGCATTACATTTAACACAGGTCTTTTAATTTTAACACATGGCTTACACTGAATTCTATTGTCAGTACGTTCGTTTAGTTTACATTCTTCAAGAAATGGGCGTGCGTCACATTTGCACTAACATTAACATTCTTGCACAGTCTTAGTGTGCGTTTGTTTTACACTATGTATCAGTTTTTAGTGGCGGGCGTCACATAACGTCACTAAGGCAGCCGCCATTACCAACACTGAGCACAGTTTGTTTGTACTAATTAGATCCATGCAATGACTTGAGTAAAAAAATAGTCATTACCTATTTGACTGTTAAAAAAATGACAATTTCACAAGTTTTTTTGCCGGAAAAAGCCTCAAACTGTGCTGTGTACAGTGTTAAAAAAATTTAGCGACGCATATATAGGTCGTTAGGTGACCTTCAATCAAAACTGCTCTCTGAAAAGTGAACCGGTGACAGGTTCGGTAGGTAATTTTGAGAAGCCGGAGTCATTTTCATACTAGCTCTTGGCAGTTGGCTCTAGCATCAAGAATGATAATGTTGATAAAATTTTCCCGCTGCACAACAGGCTTTAACTGACCTCTGGTCAGTTTACTTGGAAATTCAGACTTGATACATACTGAAGGTTTTGCCGCAGACTGGGCTTGTTTATGTAACAAACTACAAAAAATATGACACCCCCCTGTTTAAGAGACACAGTGTGGTGGTGATTCCACATTGATAGCGGCTAAAAACAAACCAATCTAAAATATAATGTAAACAACAAACGGAATGCGGCGGCAAAACGGCGCCGCTTCCTAATAACAATAATTTTGATAAAACCTGCAGAAAAAGGCAAGCACAAAACTTACATACACACACAAACACACACACAACACAAACACATAGACACACATACACACTGGGTAAGTACGTAGACACACGTAAATTATTAAAATAAAATTTTACAGTACAGAGAGTACTGTATAAGTATTGATAAGGAACCGTCAGCACCTACGTCAGACCGTCAGACCCTACCTGCAGCTTAAGTATTGAAAGTCACCCTCTGCGTGGAGCCTTCCTGCAGGTATGGGAATCGATACAGACGGTGTCTTAAAAATGTTTTCGGGGGCTCCACCCTTCCAAAAGGGAACCGAGCAGCTACAAAGGACTAAACTACAGAGATCCGTTTACGTCACTTAAATATCCTAGTCCAAACTAGTAGTTAAGCTCAGTACCTCTGCCAGCTAAACTCAGTCAGAATGCTTACGATCGCCTGAACGTACGCTAACACAACCACAATATGAAAACACAAGCAGTAGTACCTGCACAGGCGATTGTGTTTACCTATTAGCATTTACGAGCAATTATTATGATACGCAATTACGACAGGGCAATTATAAACGATGATTACGACTTGGGCAATTATAACAAACGGTTATTATGGCAGGGGCAAATCGCGCTTACGGTCACACGTTACAATCACGATTATTATTATGATCTGGTAGACGATATTGAGAAATAGCGCATTTAGCAAAACAATAGCGCATCAAAGTGCTATAAGCGCTATTTTTTCATACACTTAAAATATAGCGCTTATAGCACCTGATTGCTTGCTATTTGCTATATGTATTGTTTTTACGCTGGACACAATAATATCGCAAATAGCGCAAATAGCACCCAATGGAGGGGTGTAAAATCCTGTGTCCCGTCTGTGCGCGTTTACACGCGACATCTACCGAAAATTTGGAAAAAACTCGCGCTTGCACTCGCGTAACTTCTAAGTATACGTGTTGCTTCTACCAATAATACTTGACTTTTCGCATTCTCGCGCATAATTACTTCTACAAACCCAATTTACCTGATTGCTCTACTGCACTTGCCAACTAATCTACTTGATTGCTTGCTTTCTTATCTGCTACTTCATTCACGTAATCAGCATAATAGCTAACTGGTGTTCAACTCAAGAGCCACTCAAGAGCCAAGAGTCCGTGGCGTTGTCGGCCGTACTTCCCTCGATTAAAATGGACCAGCCTTCCATTACGGCGGTGAGAAAAATGTCGAGATGCACCTAGGCTCGCGGATGAAAATTTTGCCCTTTCTACGTGCTCGCACTACTTAAAACTTTGCCTGGGAATTTATCGTCCCAGCGAGGATTTACATTTGGGGCCTTTATCCTCCCAATTATAACTTCAGACACAACTATCATTCTCTTATGTTTTCGGTCGGCCCAAATTGATATACCTAATGTTTGGACAATATGCGCTGCTATTCGTTATAAATTGTGCTAAAATTGCCAAAAAGTGCATTTTAAGCATTACAAAAGTTTTCATTTGATGATTGATGATTGAATGGGTAAATAATTTAATGGTAGATTTGCCCATATTTGGACACAACCCTCATCGGTGTAGCCAATGTATGCGTAGGTGGTCACTTTGAGGGCAAATGTCCATTCAACACTTCTGGTACCGTTTTCTATGGAGTTGTTTTCACTGATATGTAGCTGCTACTTCAGTTTATCTATTAATTTCTAGAGAATTAAAGCTGATGTAGGTATGTAACAATCTGCAATATGTACTTATTGGTCAAGTGCATAAGTAAGTAAAGTAATTACAGTGCTGACAACAATAATTGTCTCTAGAAATCTGACGGTTGTTCTAGAATACTTTGAGTTCTAGAAATTACGCGTGTTAAACAGTAAGAAAACAATAGTTTTTCGGAATGTTTCCACAGCAAACATAAAAACGTCAACGAAGATGTAGTAATTAGTTTTCGGAAAACAGCACATTTTTCTTTTTTATAAGCTTGGCTTTCGTTATTCTCGTATTAAATACTTCGTTTGAACGTTTGGTATTATTGTGTATACCTATATTTGTCTTTATTTCTACATTTCTACATACCTATGTTATCTTGCTGAGTAGAAAACACAATTAATAAATTTGCATCAGTTAATAATACTGTGTCGTGAGAAATTTTTTGGCGCAAATCAAATTAGAAATATTATTCACACGTGAAATCGGCGTTTGCTTTTGTGTTATCACACATGGCACTTCGTATCCAACAATATAATTTACTTAGTTAGTACTGTTCAGTATTTCGCATATCTAATTATACTTTCTGTTAACAAGCAGAGCCTAATGCAAAATGGGCCTGGAAATATCAAAGCTATATTTTCACTTGGTGAACCAAAACCTGCTGCGCAGCAAATTTTCATTTGCACGATGTAACTATAAATTAATAGTTGACAGTTACAAGCTTTATGCAATGTAACCACACATGTGCAGCTAAGAATGTTTGCCAAGGTAGTCGTCGGCCGAAGGGGGCGGCTACACGAGTATTCAAAAGTTTTGCCCATTTTGAAGGATAAAAGTCGATCTGATGGGGGGAAGAGCGAGGTCAGGTTGGGGGAAGAGCTTACCTACCCCGCCTAAGTAAAGCTTGCAGTTTTCCACTGTTGCACCTGTGGTAGTATTCTAGTTAAAAACATAACAGTGTCGTTTATGCTGTAAGACTAATGAATTGTCAGAGCTTTACCAGCATATTGGTCCCTTGTATGAAGCGATATTAATGTCAAATGACTGTGCAGTGCACTTACTGGCAGACTTCTGCTTTCTGCCAAACTTGCTTACAACACTTTCAATAACACCTTAAACTTCCTGTTCTTGTCTCTGGACCGCAGGACCAGTAGCACTATTTGTCATTGACTCAGTCTGATTACTTTTATATCGACCAGAGTAATCACCAGTTTCAGACATATATTTAGAGGTTTTCACATTAGCGGTCGGGCCCGAACAGTTTGTGTTCTCTGTTGCATCTCTGTAGCCAATGACTAACACAAAAATGTTCAGCATCCTTTATCCATCCATCTATCTATCGACTTTTGTTTTCGATTTGCGTTCCCAGTTATTCATTTATCTGATGTTTAAAATCCCCTGGCATGTCCCCCAGTTTGTTAATAACCAGTCAATTTACTGAGAGAATAGCTTAAAAACAAACGCATCGAAACTTTACCATAATTCTCTTGTAATTAAAGTCCTCAAAAAATGTCCACAGCCCTACAGATGAAATTTTGAAAAAGCGGGAAACATACCTGGGGATTTTGATCTTTGCAGTACTGTGCCAAAAATTTGTGCTCAGGCGTACTTTGTAACTTCTGTGAGGAAAAAGTTTACATAGAAATTACAAAAACCTCGAAAACCCAACTACCACCTTAATTCTTCATATTGCAATTTGACGAATTATAATTGTGTAAAACCGACTTAAATCATGCAAATAATGCGCTTGTCCAAAATCAAGGTCTTTTTGATTGTCATTTGTGTTATCAACTGACTGAAAACTATTTAGCCAGCCACCATTTGTCATATTAGCAATTAATTCTTTTCGTGCTTTCTGAAAGTCTACTTCAAGCTTACTTTTCCCCTAGAGAGTTCTCGGTCACGTCTTGTAATTCCTACAAAATAAAACTAAAATTGTTATTTTTGTTGGCCTTAGCTACTTTTCATGTATTGATCAGTATTTGTCACATTAGTGAATGTCGCGGAATAAGTATGAGTATGCACGTGACCGTGAGAATTGAAAAATCACTGTTTTTGAACCAGATCAAAAAATGGCTATATACACCAATAATTGCAATAAGCTAATTGCTCTCTGACATAACTTGCTGTAACCCCGTTGCCATGCTAACCATTCCCAATATTTTTTGTACGTCTGGGTCAACCTTTTGTCCACAAATCCTTGACATATGCTCATTGGTATAAAATATATCAGCTGACGATTCATTTGTGCCATTTTTTTGCAGCTCATATGCGCTTAAATTTGTTGTGGGGTGCACTTATGTCGCCATTCACAAATGCTGCTAGTAATAGCGCTTGCATAATAATGCATTGTTATTTGACCTAACTTCCGTAGTATTTAAGCAGTAGGCTAGTTTGCGACATTGTGCCTATGACTAACTGCTCTTTTATTCAAAATTAGTGTGCATGGACTGCCCGAAACGGTGGACAATTTAAGACTATGTAAATAATTTGAGATGAATTATCAATGTGACACCTGTGAGATTTGAGACTTTACTGCAAGTTCACTGCATGAGATTATGTGAATACTATGAAATATAATATCAAAATGAGCCTGTGTGATTCGAAATTGTACTGCAAGTTTACTATGCTGTGAGAATGAAGGTGAGAATGAGAGATGAATGTATGACACGTTGTCCAACTTAGCAATCCAAGATTGTGTTAACTACTACCGTTGAATTTTGTTTAGACAATCACGGAAAATATGCAAATGAGGTTTGTTAAATGTACGTATGATCTTTAACAGTTGTGTATACGTATTTACGTACGTAGGTAATTAGTAAAATAGCACAAAGATAGACGATAAATGTCAACACAGCCGACACTTTTTAAACACACACTTACATCCACACAGACATGCACAATCACACAGATGAAAACACACAAAGACACGCACACATAACTCACTTAGTCACACGTTAATTTTCCGACACCTCATTCTAAAGAAGCCTGCTGCGCTGTGGCGCAGCAGGAAAAACAACACCGGTTGCAACTGGTGTGGACTCATTTGTCAATACTCAGCAGGGGAGCTCACCTGCAGCCTAAGCCCGGTTCATATTTATTCTTCAGAAAATTTTTTCAGACAACAAATAACGGACAGGGACAAGGACAATTTTTGTTCAGGTATTGCAGAGCACTGACAAAATAGCTGTTCAATCTGTTCTGTACAAACCGAAGTTTACTCCCATTTTTCCAAATGGGCTCATGTGACCAGTCGTTCTCATGTAATTGCTTAAGGACAAACGATACGGACAAGGATAAGGACCAGTAAAAGCCGGGCTTAAGGAGTGATAAAATATATATAATAAAACGACTTAGTTATGAGCACGTATTTACTTGTATGTATTTAGATTTATAATTGTTTAAATAATTTCAACAGTTATATAGATATTGAACTGTTGAAGGAGAAATTGAACTATTTAAAACTTTTGACAGTTCAGCATAATCTATCCATTTTTTTGAAATATTATTTAAAAATTGATAACCTATATATTTTTATGTAGATTTATAATACTTTAAATATCTGCCCGCTTTACGCGGAGCTAAGGGAAAATGCATGTCTAGAAAATGTTGTACCGCTTGATATACTGTTTTCTTTTAATTGTTTTATAAGCACATTTGATGAGTTTTTACTAGACCAGGGCCCAATTTTTCGAAAAAAATGTTCTCCGTTTAAGTTCTCCGTTTAAAAGCTCTCCGTTTAAGTTCTCCATTTAAATGTTCTCCGTTTAAAGCTTTCCGTTTAAATGTTCTCCGTTTATGTAAACGGAGAACTCGAGTTCTCCGTTTATTTAAACGACAAACTTATATGATTGCACACATTTATTTCAAAATGTTCTCCGTTTAAGTTCTCCGTTTAAAATTTTTAGATTTTTCGAAACCTACGATTTAATTTTAAACGGAGAACTTATCTAATTGCGATTGCAGTTTTTCTAAGCTCTCCGTTTTAGTTCTCCGTTTAAACGCTCTCCGTTTAATTAAACGGAGAACTCGAGTTCTCCGTTTAAATTGATTTTTCAGTGAAATCTTTATGTAGAATTTTCCCCGATTGAAATGTTCTATAATGCAACAGTTTTCCGTTTAAATGTTCTCCGTTTTTAAAAACGGAGAACTTTTAAACGGAGCTAGCAACCTCCGTTTATTTAAACGGAGAACTTGCTGCGCCCACACAACTCAAATTACAAATAAAGCCTGAGCACAAATTTTTGCCACTGTACTGAAAAGATCAAAATCCCTAGGCATGTGTCTCCATTTTCCGAAATTTCACCAGTGGACATTTTTAGAGTGCTTTAAAATGTGTCACATTTTAGGTGTGTTTGTTTTTAAGCTATGTTCTCAGTAAATTGACTGGTTATTAAAAAAAGTTGGGGGTGATTCCTGGTTGTTGTAGTTTGTAGATGTGTCAAAAACCGTACCAACTTTCAGCCCAACAGGTAATCGTATAATTCAGAGCTGTGCCGCAAACTTTTGGTAAAAAATCCTAATATTTTAGAAAGGACAAGTTTCTAGCCGCTTGTTTTGAAAACAAAATCAAAGGTTAGGTTTCAATGCATGGCAAACATTTAAATAAGATATTGTTCAACTAAATGCCAAAGACCGTTTGCGATTCAAGTTTGTAAACGCTGAGCTATGGCTTTCCAAAAAATACCTAAAAACGCAAGTACCCCCGTAATTGGAGGTGTAATAAATATGGTGGTACAATACTGTAGTCGGGGTAACGAACGCGTGTAAGCGAAATCGAAATAGCACTTTTTGTGCTATAGCGCTTTTTTTATGCGCTATATGCGCTATAAGCGCTATGGAATTTGCTATATGCGCTATTTGCGCTATAGCGCTTTTTTGGGGTGCTATATGCGCTATTTGCGCTATATGCGTTATCGAAGGTGCTATATGCGCTATTTGCGCTATAGCGCTTTTTTGGGGTGCTATATGCGCTATTTGCGCTATATGCGCTATCGAAGGTGCTATATGCGCTGTTTGCGCTATAGCGCTTTTTGGGGGTGCTATATGCGCTATTTGCGCTATATGCGCTATCGAAGGTGCTATATGCGCTATTTGCGCTATATGCGCTATCGAAGGTGTTATATGCGCTATTTGCGCCATAGCGCTTTTTGGCGGTGCTATATGTGCTATTTGCGCTATATGCGCCATCGAAGGTGCTATATGCGCTATTTGCGCTATAGCGCTTTTTGGGGGTGCTATATGCGCTATTTGCGCTATATGCGCTATCGAAGGTGCTATATGCGCTATTTGCGCTATTTGCGCTATAGCGCTTTTTGGGAGTGCTATATGTGCTATTTGCGCTATATGCGCTATCGAAGGTGCTATATGCGCTATTTGCGCTATAGCGCTTTTTGGGGGTGCTATATGCGCTATTTGCGCTATATGCGCTATCGAAGGTGCTATATGCGCTATTTGCGCTATAGCGCTTTTTGGGAGTGCTATATGCGCTATTTGCACTATAAGCGCTATCGAAGGTGCTATATGTGCTATTTTTTTGGATATGGATGAAACTTCTACAGAAAAATGGCCAAGGGGGATTTGAACCACCCATCGCTAGATTGCTAGCTTAACGCTCTACCAACTGAGCTACGCTGGCCTATTTGTGTTAATTTCCCTTTAAATAGTGATGCTGATCTTGGATAGCGCATACAGCACCTGAGGGTGCTATTTGCGCTATTTAGGCGCTATTTTGTGCTATTGGCTAACTTATTGAAAAGTTTTGTACTTTTTAGCACGTATACTAGGGCAAAAAAGTCAACCCATTTTCATTTAAGTTAAAGTTAAAGATAAAGTAAAGGTCATTGCTTCAATTTAAGTTAAAGTTACAGTTAAAGTAAGGCTCACGCATCAATTTAAATTAAAGTTAAAGTAAGCCCAAAATCAATGACTTTTATATAACTTTTTTAAAATAACTTTAATTTAAATTTAAAGTAAGGTTGTTTCAATTTAAGTTAAAGTTACAGTTAAAGTAAGACCTCTAACTTTTTTTGGAGTTAGAGTTAAAGTTAAAGTAAGACCCCTAACTTTTTTAATTTCAGTTAAAGTTAAAGTTTAACTTTGTTGCCCTAACGTATACGATCCCTAATAAAGAAAAAGAATTTTAAAAGTATTTTAAAACTTTTGTTTGTGTTCTGGACGTCGATATAAAAAAATAGTGCATAAATAGCGCATATAGCACAACGATAGCGCATCAAAGTGCTATAAGCGCTATTTTTTTCATAGGCTTAAAAAATAGCGCTTATAGCACCTGAGGGTGCTATTTGCGCTATTTAGGCGCTATTTTTTGCTATTGGCTAATTTATTGAAAACTTTTGTATTTTTTAGTAAGTATACGGTCCCTCAATAAATTAGAATAATTTTAAAATTATTTTTAAGTTTTTGTTTGTGTTATAGTCGACGATATAAAAAAATAGCGCATATAGCACAACGATAGCGCATCAAAGTGCTATAAGCGCTATTTTTTTCGTAGGCTTAAAAAATAGCGCTTATAGCATCTGACGGTGCTATTTGCGCTATTTAGGCGCTATTTTTTGCTATTGGCTAACTTATTGAAAACTTTTGTATTTTTTAGTAAGTATACGGTCCCTCAATAAATTAGAATAATTTTAAAATTATTTTTAAGTTTTTGTTTGTGTTCTAGTCGACGATACAAAAAAATAGCGCATATAGCACAACGATAGCGCATCAAAGTGCTATATGCGCTATTTTTTTCGTAGGCTTAAAAAATAGCGCTTATAGCATCTGACGGTGCTATTTGCGCTATGTAGGCGCTTGGACGCAGCTTGGACTGATTATTATTATATTATTATGATTATTAACTCATTATTGCTTTAAACTATTTCTCGTTCTTTTCATGCTTAACAAGTAAGTTATATATGTTTTTGGTTATTTCCTTTAATGATCTGTTTTTAGTAGAATATTAATATGCTGGAGAGTACTTTATTTACCTAACGTTACGAGTATTTGTTATTTCTAAAATTAAGAATTTGGAATCAGTAAGTATTTCTTGCGTAATAAATCATGTTGGAAAATTTCCTGCAATTTTTACTATTAGAAGCGAAGAATGGAAAACCCTACAAACCCATCACCGGGGGGTGGGCGCTTACTGAATCTTTGTACCCTTCTAGTATTTCATTTTGCGTAACCAATAAGACGAAGAATGGAAAGTCATGTTAGGTAATTGCCTACAACTTTGACTAATAGGAGCGAGGGATGGAAAGCCCTACTAACCCCACCCGGGGGGGGGGGGGGGGGGGGGGTGGGCGCCTACTGAATCTTTTTACTCTTCTAGGGTTTCATTTTGCGTAACCACTAGGACGAAGAATGGAAAGTCATGTTGGGTAATTGCCTACAACTTTGACTAATAGGAACGAGGGATGGAAAGCCCTACAAACCCAACCCCGGGTGGGTGGGGGGGTGGGCGTCTACTGAATCGTTTTACTCTTCTAGGGTTTCATTTTGCGTAACCACTAGGACGAAGAATGGAAAGTCATGTTGGGTAATTGCCTACAACTTTGACTAATAGGAGCGAGGGACGGAAAGCCCTACAAACCCAACCCCGGGGGGTGGGGGGGGGAGGTGGGCGCCTACTGAATCGTTTTACTCTTCTAGGGTTTCATTTTGCGTAACCACTAGGACGAAGAATGGAAAGTTATGTTGGGTAATTGCCTACAATTTTGACTAATAGGAGCGAGGAATGGAAAGCCCTACAAACCCAACCCCGGGGGGGTGGGCGGGATGGGCGCCCACCCCCCCTACCCCCCCACCCCTTCCCCACCCCCCCCCCCTTAAAAAGTACAAAATTTTTTAATTAAATAGCCGATAGCACAAAATAGCGCCTAAATAGCGCAAATAGCACCCTCAGGTGCTATAAGCGCTATTTTTTAAGCCTATGAAAAAAATAGCGCTTATGGCACTTTGATGCGCTATCGTTTTGCTATATGCGCTATTTTTTAATATCGTCTATCAAAACACAAACTAAAAGTTTAAAAGAATTTTAAACTTCTTAATTTTAATTGAGACATCTTATACGTACTAAAAAGTACAAAATTTTTTAATTAAATAGCCGATAGCACGAAATAGCGCCTAAATAGCGCAAATAGCACCCTCAGGTGCTATAAGCGCTATTTTTTAAGCCTATGAAAAAAATAGCGCTTATAGCACTTTGATGCGCTATCGTTTTGCTATATGCGCTATTTTTTAAGGGCGGGAGGGGGGGGGCGGGAGGGGGTATAGCGCAAATAGCGGGGGGGGGGTCGGGGGGGGTGGCGTTTTTTAGCGTGAAACTATAATAGCGCAAATAGCGCAAATAGCGCCTAGGGGTGGGGGGGGGGGTAAAATCTCGTGCTCGTGCACGCTTACACTCGACATCTACCGTAGTCGGCAATATTCGAAATTATTTGGATTTCTATTTTGGACATTTTGCCCAAATAATCATCAAAAAATGTTAGTGTTCTCCAGTTTAGCGGAAAACTGGAGTTCTCCGTTTAAATAAACGCATAACTTTGGAGTTCTATCTTAGAACTCTTTCGAAAATAATCGTTCTAAAAATTTGGATTTCACAAAGGTGGTTTCACTAAACCATGGTTTTACGTACGTCATTATATGATTTGCACATAATTTCTTTTCGAAATATAGCCTGATTCGTTAAAACTGCGCTTAAACCATGGTTTAAGAAAATCTACGAAATTCGTAGCGAATCTGGCGATGTTTCGTAATGAAATTATGTGCAAATCATATAAAAACGTACGTAAAACCATGGTTTAGTAAAACCAACTTCGTGAAATCCACTCTTAGAGTTCTCCGTTTAAATAAACGGAGAACTTTTAAACGGAGAACAAATAAACGGATAACTAAAACGGAGAGCTTCGAAAAATTGCATTTAGCAGAATCCATGTTCTCCGTTAACATTGAAATTTGAAGGTTTCGAAAAAATGGAAAATGTTAAACGGAGAACTTTAAACGGAGAGCTGTTAAACGGAGAACTTAAACGGAGAACATTTTTTTCGAAAAATTGGGCCCAGATGTTATAATTCATTCTTAAAGCTTTTGTAAAACGATCGAAAGTGTATGATAGAAATTTTAGAAATAAGAAAGCAGTATGAAGGCATTGTCCGAAATTATTCATAAACAGTAATGCCTAAGCCAATAAGAGCATGTATAAATAGCAATTTGCAGTAAATAATTTCCGACTACCTTACAGCTAAATTTTTGTTTGTAACTAATAGTATAGTTAGTTCCCTGTATGGAATAATATGCTTGCAGTTTTCATAACCTACCATTTACTAGTTACCATAAATGCAACAAGCACTTCTGTTGACGAGCACACATATTTCCACATGATGACAGTGAGTATTATTGTTCCTTCTAGAGAAGGAACTATTGTTTTGAAATTAACTGCTCATAGCGTTTAACGCTACTGAGCAGGCTGCATAGCCAGTATGTTTTACGTGTATTTTCAGCTTGGGAGCTACCTGCAGATTTTTGTCTGCGTATATGCAGAAAAATCAATAATCGATGTACACTGCTGTAACAATGTACTTTTTCAAAATCGGCACCGGGATGTTTCACCAGCAGTATATAAGAGCCATTAGAAAACAGTGTTTATCGCTTCTTGTTCTTAGAGCTGACTTTCTCAGCTCAGATCAAAGTGTCACTTTTGAGCCAAATGGCTCGTGCAGCGGGATGCTTAACATCCTGCAGCACTTTTTTGTACGTACTACGTATTTAGATTAAGTTAGAATAAGCTAGATATAAAGTAGAGTAAGATACGAAGTAGGTATAGCAGCTTACGGTAAGTATGAAAAAGAGAACTAATTCATTTAATCCTGAAAGGTAGACACCGGGGAAGGAACCTTGCCCCTTTTGGGGCCTACTTGTTTTACTGTATCGATAAAATTAGGCGCGGCAGGCACCAAAATTTTTTGTCAGTACTCCATCCAATTTCATAAACATATTACACATGTTACGCAGATTTTGATTTTTATTTGAGCCTGAATGTAATCACGAGACTTCGCAAATTTGGCAGTATTGAAAATCTGTTCAACGATTACGTTTTACGCATGTATGAGTACACACACACAGTACACAGTTTGAGAATTTACCAGTGATTTAAACTGCTATGACATTTGATTTTTTATCATGCAAATTTGAAAAAAACGAAAACATTGTACACATTTCGAATCAAAAAAAATTGCAAAAATGTCCGAGCTGATTGGAATAGAACCCACTGACGACTGTTTCGCAGTCACACACCTTAACCATTAGGCTACAGCCCCATCGGATAATGCTATTAAAATTGTATGTAACTAAAGTTTTAATTAAGAGTATCGATGATACACGAAGGAATGCCTTTAAAACAATTTTATAATTTAAATTATTTTATAGATGGTGATTTTATAGATAGACTGGAGTACTCATACATGCAACTCTTAGTTTACATATCTCGTAGCTGTTTTATAAAATGTTAAATAATAATATTTTGTGTTTAAGTACCAAAGTATGAACATTAGCAACAACTATGAAGAAATGAGGCTGTTATCAAAAACAATATTACAAAATACCAGCTTCACTCACAAAGTGTGGATTATTGCTGGAATTATGGGCACTGTCTGTAGCCTATGCCCCTTACTAATAATTTTATTAAATTCTGCTCGTCTTGCGGGAGTTCACTACTGGAACGTATTCAGCTTAGCCATAGCTACCTTGTCTTATAGTGTGACCGTTACATGCATGGGCGCTAAGCGCTATATACTGTTAACGTTAGATAAAGACGAAGTATCGACGCCTGCTCGTTGCGCTGTGGAGGTGATCGCCGTTGCAACAGGCGCGGGTTTAACGGCTACTATGGCGTTACTAATGGCACTTACGCGTCTAGCAGCTTTATTGATGCCAGTTACGTTTCGAAAAATTAATTGTACGACATATGCATGTTTATTAGCTATCGTGTGGATTGCTGCACCAGCATATCAGTCAGTAATGATTTCGATGGTATCTGATGAACCGCTTGTGACGAATTGTCTATGGCGATTGGTTATGAAGCCATCCGCTATTAACTATCAAGTTTTCTTCACTTGGTGTATGGGCTATACCACTGTGGCGTCAGCTTCTCTGCTGGCTAGTTTATTACTTTATCGATATCTAAAAAAACGCCGCGGTGACGCCACGGTCACACGGAAGGAACTGTCTGCCGCTGCAACCTCGCTGATAATTTCAACCAACTTCTTAGCATTTTGGCTTGTTCCTGATCTAGCAATTTACTTAGCTAATCTCAACAGAGATAAGTACCTTGCGGCAATGTTAACCATGTCTATGCCGCCTATAAGTTGCTTTGAATCAGTAGTGAATACTGTAATATATTTCGTCTGTGATACTACTTTCAGAAGAGCAGTACTTATGAAAATGGCAACTGTTAAGCCTTCTTCAACTGGTCATTTCAGACAGTCACAGGCCGCTGGAACACACATTCGCTAACCATTTAAAAACAAATATAAATTCACTGCTGGAGATAGACTTCTGAAAGTTAACAATTTACCAAATTATCTGTTTACGCAATTTACCTAAACATATTTGGAATGCTTGATAATTGGTGTTTGCTGACTCATGTCTATTCAACGGCAAGGCGGCAAATTTGGGTTACGATACAAGCACAGGTCATACAGTCACCTATAACATACATACAGCTGAATACAGGGATACAGTTAGTCAAATAAAATTCATGCTACAATATAGCTAATGACACACGGCAAAACCATTAGCAATCATAAAATGGTGCCGTGTGATATGATTAAATTTTATATTCTTTTAGTGAGGTACAAACATCGAATTTCGCAAGATAAAAACCTTATAATACAGGACGCTTAATGGAATAGTTAATACCGTCCATAATGAACATATACAAAGTGAACAATGCATGGATGCAGAAATATACGATAGGGTCGCAGATAACACAGGGGCGCTAATCCACCCGAGACATTTTGGCAGATACAAATCAAACAACCTAAGTCGCGTAGATCAACAGTACAAGTCTTACAGTTGTTCAATTGTCAAGTTTTGCAAACAAGTCCCTCGTGCAAAGCACTCATGCTTCCACTCGAAGCTTTCCAGTACATTGTGCATACAAACCTCTGAGTGCCGTGGCAGACATGCTGCAACCCTTACTTGAAAAATCTCAAATTTAGTTCAATTAATTATGCTTAAAATTGTTGCAGGTGTAACAATTGTAAAGATTTTGGGTGCCAAGCAACAGTTGTTACAATTGTACATTGTAGAATTGTAAATTGTTGTTACAATTTAATGTATCTTAATGTATAAATGTACGTGATCGGGGCTACAATTGTTAAAACCGTAAGATTTTACAAATGTTTGTAAAAATTGAGTGACTACCTATGTTTGTGAAAATTGAGTGACTATTTTTGTGAAAATTTAGTGACTTACTAACTGAACTCTAGTAACAGACTGCAGAATTAATTTAGTTGAAAAGAACTTACCTTTAAAACACTAAAACACTGTATTGACGTAACTTTGTTTTCAACTGTAATACGGCTAGAAACTTTATTTTTTAGACTAGTAGGTACGGACGGTACACCGTACTGCCACAATCTACTGATACATCACAGATTATCACCAACACCAATATGACTATATAAACTGTAAAAGTCAAAACCAAATTACAATATCAATATATGGTCCACTATCA
The DNA here is from genome assembly GCA_030248245.1 of Trissonchulus sp. WLG1_4. NCBI lineage: Eukaryota > Metazoa > Nematoda > Enoplea > Enoplida > Ironidae > Trissonchulus > Trissonchulus sp. WLG1_4. The sequence continues at coordinate 32,644 of JASANF010001627.1, read as the reverse complement.
ACTGGAGAATATTTGTACACAAATAACATTTAAAGTACTTTTTTCATTGCAATAAGCAAAAGTTTTGTGAATTACCAGACATCATGAAGACTCTTTATGAGAAACTGCAGCTAGTCTTGTATTTCGGTGCAATTTTTTTCTGTTTTTTCAAAAGTTCTTCTTTGCAGATTTTTCTTGTGTTGGAACTATGCGGGCTGGCAGTAGTGGACGTGACATTTCCACGACAAGAAACAGTTTTTTTCATGCTCAAAATCACGCAATTAATACGTACGCAGAAATACGCAGTTTGGCAATATTCATTTTTATGCTTTTTTCTCGTTTCTCACGTGTACATGCAAAATTCGAGCATACAAGTTCCCGTTCGGCATTTTTGATCTGACCTCGTTTTGATCTGATGTTCCAATGACAGATTTTACTTACTTGCTTTGTTATAATTATTGTGAGGTATTGGTTTAAACCAACATCTGCATTTCACAATCATGGGCCAGAAATCAGGATTGTGGATTTTTTCCAAGTCGGTCATGAAGATTGTTAGGTGAAAACTTTTTAATTCATTATCACACTTAGACGTTGTCTCAATTTTACGGACAGTAACTCCGTTGGTTTGGCAGCATTGTGTGATGACGTCTTGTCCACAATTGGCTGATACACGGTAAACAAATATATCTGCAGATTAACTAACTCCAAAAAAGTTATAACTTTTTCCTTTGCCAACGGTTACTTTTCGATTTTTTTACGCGGCCCCCTCAGAGGCCGCGTTTATACTATATTCGGAATCTCAGATTCCTACGTTAAACTGGGTAGGTCAAATTTCTAGTATTAAATAACACTAGAAGGGGAGGTACCTCGCTGTTGTGCCATACATTGCGCAAATAACAACATGGTGAACTCTCAAGACCTATGTAACCTACTGCTGCTGCAGAATGCAAAACAGGCAGCTTCAAGAAAGAATCGATCCACCGACCTTCGGATTAGCAATCGGATGCTCAGTAGGTGCTAAGCACACTACCATTTGAGCCAACCGAGCTGACGAAAATTTTGAATTATACATACCTAATAAAATACACGATGTGTGCTGGTTGCAAACAATAGCAACAGACAAACTCAATGCCAATACCAACAATATCTAGTAGTTTTTTCTTGAGTTGAGAAACTACATAATAATAAACTGCATTCATTGTTTTGGATTCAATGAATCAATTGAATATGAATTGAATGCATTATCTGATTTGTAGTCAATATGAAATCTGGCACTATTGTACATCTACACAGCGAACTCAGCCGAACAGGGCTAGCCGAACTTTTGAGAGTCTAAGTTAACGTGTCCTTTCCAGAAGTCTCATAGTGTAGTGGTTAGCATTCAGGATTCTGAGTCCTGTGTTCCGACTTCTCCGAATTTTTTTCCGTTTCCGAATCTCGGTGATGAAGTATTATTATTTTTATTATTCTATCTTTTTATTATTCTTATTTTTTGAAAAAGCTCAATATTTTTTACTTCAAAAATTTGTCTACAATTCTCTTTTTTATTTTTGTTTGAAAGACTTTGGAGCTACTCAGCAGTGCATGTGTGCAGAAATTGATATTTAAAATCATTTTTTCCGCAAAATATGGCCGCGTTTTATATTTCCTTTGGAATATTGACACTCAGGCCTCACAATGTAACAGCTTCCAACTCAGCAGAAGAACTTGTTATTAACAAAATTCACGTGTATACATCACGTGCGAACTGGCTTAGCAGTATCGATTGATTGCAACAGTCAATGAGGGTACTCCACGCAGAGCAAGCCAAAGCGAAAACTAATATTTATCTATTATGTTTACTTAATTTATATCTTTAACTTCCCAAATTTTAAATTAGTATATTGCCAAATTGCTGGAAATTATACAAATACAGTAGGGCTTAATTATTTTGTATTGAAAATTGCACGGGGGAAACATTTAGGCTTCCAAATTGATTTAGTCGTAACTTGCGCTCTCTCTTGTGTAGACAGTAGACACTTGGCTTGACCGGCAAGAAGAGCGGCCGGTTTTTTCTCTTTCCGAACATATGTAGCCAAGACACCGAGATTTCGTCAAGGGGGCACGCGCAACGCCAGTTGAGGGACAATGTCTGAGCGGTTTGCACGCTTATCATTGTAGTGAGTCTTGCCCTGTTCTATAATGTTTTTATTTTAAATTATTTCCCACTCTTTTGTTTTTGATACCTCGTGTTTTTCAGTGTCAATAAGTTATCATTTTAAATCACTTTTTCTAGGCGCAGATTTAAGACTTGTAGTTGCTTTGCTGTTGTTCTTAGTCAGACCTTGTAGGCTTTGTGCTTCCGCTTTGACGCCTGGGATAAAACGGACATGCCGTCGAGTGATTTTCAGGTGACTGTTTCGTAACGCTAACGTAACGCTCAAAGCTAGGCGTTATCCTATGAATTAGAGGACATGGCACACGGTCTATTCTGTTAAATTCGCGCTCTGCGCACTTAATACGGTCTCCATTAGTCCCCCTGTTCAAGGTTTAACACGTGCACACAAATAAAAGACTAGCGTCACGAAATTCAGAATTTTTGACATAATAAATTATCAGGTTGTTTGTTGAATTAGCTGTTATTATAACCATAAAAGTGTAACCAGTAAAAGCTCGGTACTGGCTGGTATGTAATACATTAAGTATCCAGATATCAGTGGTATTACAAAGAGCACCAAAGTGAAAAAAGTTACAATAGGCTAGGTTTGGGTAACTTTCGCCTGTAACTCTTTGTTTTTACGCAAAACAACACTTAGATTTTTATCGAAATTGAAAAAATATAAACTACAAAGTGCCAGCAAATAAAGAATAACACCAGCTGTGGCAAAACTGAGTTGATAAGTATATAAAAAAACATTAACCGGCACTACAGTAGCATAAGAAAGATAGCAAACTTTGAAAGCCCTAACATTTTTTACAGTCATATAGGTATTCACAATAACATATAAAGCAAACGCAATGCAAAAACAATAGCAAAAAACACAAACTGTTATAATTTTACCAGCTGAAATTTTAGAATACACCGAAATGCTAGAGCACGCAATCAAACGATCAATCGACACTAAAACTAGCACAGTCGGGATCGCAAGTTTTACCACAAAAAATATGAAGTTGTACAATTGTATAGCGCAATACCATTTGGTGGTTGCGGAAAAAAAGGTTGCGCTCAGAAGTAGATAGATACGGTAGCAACCCGCGTGGATCAAAGCAACTCCGTAAATTCCATCGGCAATTGCTAATGCAAAGGGCAGACAATATTCCTTTTTATGCAATGGCTTGTGAATTATGATAGCTAGTAGAATTATAAAGTTGCCAATTACTTGTATAGTGCCTTCTACAGTGTATATGGTGTTGAAAGTATACAGCAACGTTGAATGTTGAATATTGTAAGGGATGCTTGTGTTATTGCTCATATTGACAAACTGCTTGCTGAAACAATAAAGATTAAACAAGCTCTTCTGTTGAGTGAGGAGCGGTTACACTGTGAGAGGTAGATGTCGCGTGTAAGCGTGCACGAGCACGAGATTTTACCCCCCCCCCCACCCCTAGGCGCTATATGCGCAATTTGCGCTATTATAGTGTCCAGCTCAGAAACGCCCCCCACCCCCTCCCCGCTATTTGCGCTATACACGCTACGACAGGTACCCCAAGTACCCAGGTATTCAATTCGATTGATTCAATTAATCGAACAATATGAATGCAGTCCAATATTAACTTTTCAACTCAAGAAAAACTACTATGTATGTATTTTACTGATATGCTTCTTGCAATTGCTTGCACACAACGTGTATTTTTATCAGGTATGTATAATTAAAATTTTCGTCAAATCGGTTGGCTCAAATGGTAGTCTGTTGCGCATCTACTGAGCATCTGATTGCTGGTCGGATACGGATCGATTGTATCGAAACTGCATATTTTGCATTCTACGCCAGTTCCTGGCATTGAGACTTCCCACGTTGTTTTATTAACCCCCCCATAGTTTTAAAGTTTTCTAGTCAAACTGCCATCGGTCCGCTTTCTACACTCCAATTCAAGTGATGGGTCTTCGGTTAATAAGCGAGAAAACCGATGACTACCTAGTGCTGGACAAATACCTAGTTCTAAAAAAGGTCAGTTGAAGTCTTTTTATTTTTACATTTTGAAGAAACTAATAGCATAAAGAAACCTAAGGAAATCTAAAATTATGAGTGGGAAATGTTTATTTGACTCATTTACAAAATCAAGGCAAAGTTCATGGGAATTAATTTCATGCAAAACATGAAAACTTCTCTTTTTGAATTTCAAGACATTTTGGCATTAATTTCGATGCTTTAAAGAAACTTGTGGACTCTAGAGTGTTAATTTAAGCTAATTACATAATAAACTTTGTTCGGATGGAACAAAATATATATATATTCCCATGAAATATCAGTATCTTTCATCAAATGAAGAAAGATCCAAACTTGACGAAGAGTCATACATTAAGGAACGATTTTACTGGCTTTACTGGCGAACGGTTGATTGCAGATAGCCTACAATGATGAACTCAAATAAAAAATTTTAAGGGCAGGATCTTAGCGGATCCCCTATTTTTGTCATAATTAATTACCCCAAAAAGCCTGTTTAACCGTCTGAATCGTTGAAAGAAGTAGTCGTAAAAAGCCTCTAAATTTGAGCACGATATTACATACGAGTAGCACTTAGAATTTAGAAAGAATAAGTAAAAATGAACCTAGTCACTGTCCGCTTCTTCCTATCCCTTTCTTTTTTTATAGCTAATTAAAATCGACTGTTTGTTAATTGCATATTTGTCCCTAATGTTGACAATTATTTATTTCCTAGGATTGTCTCGCTTTTGATGCATCATGCAAAGTTACACCATTTGTGATGCCGCTTAGATTTTTCATGCATCAAAAAACAAATCAATCCATGTCTCTGTAGAAAAGCCACATGAAGTCAAATAAAAACCAATCGTTTTTGACAATAATGGGCTTGTTCGTACAGGCTTCAGTAGAAATACCACCACTTCTTTATTTGTGATTATCAAGTGTTAGTTCTGCAAAATTTGCATGTTTATCTTCTCAAAATCCTTCGGACAATTTCAGCACGGTAAATGGGGACTTCGTTTCGCGCTGTCAGCATGGCGGTGTGGTTTTCACTCGCTCGTCGGGCGAGGTATGGAATCCATTCATCCGGATAGCCGTAGGGAGTCGATTTATAGACAGTGTATCCCAGTTGGGCTGAAACAGTAGTTTTTTTAGACATTTTTACCGAGCACTAAGACTCTGTTTTTGACAGCAAGCAAATACGTCTTGGACTAACCGTGATTACAAGCAAAATGGCGAAGACAGAAATGAAAGAAATGCCTTAACCGTTGCTGAACCATCTTTGACATTAGTGTAATTCTAGTAATAATTAATACATCATGTTAAACGCTAATTCTTATTTACAACACTACAAAATTGTTCGAAAACTCGGCTTACTTAATTTCGTGGAAATATCGTCACACATGCCATAGATTTGAGCCAGTTTCACATGAGGATGATTCCGAGGTAGATTTAGTTCCTCCATGCTGAAAGGAAACGAAAATTTTTAAATAATTCCATGCAAAGACAGTAAATATTCATTCTAAAAAAGCTTACTACAATAAGTTTAGCAACAATTAGCCATCATAACTCATTCGAGTATTTAAGAAAGTAGCTCCAGAATAGTTGTCTACGTTTTCAGACAGATCTATCACCTCTGAGTTAAGATACCTACTATGATTTTATTGTACTTTAAAAATTTTTCTTATTATCTTATATTTACATATAACTTGCCTTTACATATACATGTCTTATTTTTACATATAACTTATTCTTATAAAAAGATTGTAGACAGTGAATGGTCTTGTTAAAAAATTGTAGCCATTTTAGTCTTTTTCACTGATTACTATGGAAAAAAGATTTGAAAACGTTATGTCGAAAAAGCGATTCTGGAACTAACCACCAATTCAATAATTGTGAATATATTAGTATAGTCAGAGGGGGTAAAAAAATACGATCGAAAACATGGGGTAAAAAAATACTCCCCTATGCCTGTTGAATACATACAAAGGAAGCACTACTACTGCTACATTACTTAAACACATTACCTAGTAATAATCTGTGTTCAGCTTACAATATGAAGCTGACAAAATCATGCACCCAAAACATGGCTCATTTTACAAGGGTCAACAAAATTTTGACAAGCTTCTCTTGTCAGGGAATCGAGCTGTTTTCCGTCACCAGCTGCGCATATGGCATAGTCAACTACCCTTCTTTCAAACTGTAAATGGCTATTCTCTATTGGTACTGGTTGGCGCGTACGGGAGCCATATTTTTTTACCCCCCATTTTTGGTCGATTTGTGGGGGAAAAAAATACGGGTTCTTTTTGCTTTTATGTCGTGTTTCAAACCAAAACAACTTCCTTTGCGAAAAAAAGTAAGCACAGGAAGGTGCTACAGCTGCCAAGTGTACTGCGACCACCGACTGCTTACAGAGCGGTTCAGCTACACACGGGTGTTCAAATGATGAGCCCCGTTACATAAATACACATACAGACGCACAGATGCCCAAGTTGCGAAGCCGATGATAATATTGGTTATTCACTCTTTAAAATACATAATCTGGGAACAATTTGTGGTATAACACAATTTGAATATTGACAGCAATGAAGGAAATTTAAACTAATTTAAGACTATAATTAAGTATGCAAAAACTATCAAGCAGGGCGTCGCCACCAATTTCGGCGTCCGCGGTACAATCTTTACGTCAAATGATTCAGTTTACCGCAATGAAATAATACGTAGACGGAAAAAAAATTTAAAAAAAATTCTAAAAAGTGTATAGTGTAAAAAGTAGCCGTGGTGTTATTGGGGCTTCAATTTCAGTGGCCTCTTCTTTTATGTGCGAGTTTAATTAAAAAATTGAGTAAGTCTGAGTGGAGTTTCATAACTGTCGAAGCAATTTGGCCTGCGTTTCTTGGATGGGTCAGAATCGACCCGTATTTTTTTTCCCCGCGACCGTATTTTTTCCCCCAAAATGGGGGTAAAAAATAAATTTATTTTTCGATTTATGTAAAATTAGTAATGCAGAGAAAAAAGTTTAATATGTGGTTTTGTAGAGCAACTCCGCGAGGTATTGTTGGAAAAAAGTTAGCCCGAGAAACTTAATCCAGGGGAGCAAAAAACCTTGTACTCTGATTTTGTATTTTTTTACCCCATCTGACATATATATATCTGTAAAAAATTATACCATACCATTGTAAAGCTCGATTAATCGAACTGAGATTATGTGTTCCAATAAATACAGCATTCTTTTCTGGCTCATCAGCTATGGCTTTCAGCATGTGGCGGACAGTTTTGTCATACGATTCCGAAGTTTTGTCAACGTTTTCGCAAATGGGATCCGGTATCCCATGTTCTGCCGCAATACTGCGTTCTACTGTAACGTAGGCTCCACGAACAATTTTGGCGCCAAACGGGAATTGGAGAATTTTCGACGTTTTGTGGCACTCTTGTAGGATGCTGAACATGTGCTAAAACACGGTAGATCAAGAATCAAGCTTTGTAAAGTGGGACAAAAATGTTGTTACATATAGGGCAAAAAAGTTAAACTTTAACTTTAACTGAAATTAAAAAAGTTAGGGGTCTTACTTTAACTTTAACTTTAATTCCGAAAAAAGTTAAAGTTCTTACTTTAACTGTAACTTTAACTTAAATTAAAATAACCTTACTTTAACTTTAATTACAGTTATTTTAAAAAAAGTAATTGATTTTCGGCTTACTTTAACTTTAACTTAAATTGAAGCCTGAGCCTTACTTTAACTGTAACTTTAACTTAAATTGAAGCAATGGCCTTTACTTTAACTTTAACTTTAACTTAAATGAAATAGGTCTGACTTTTTTGCCCTAGTTACATAGTTGCACCACATGAGAAAACGAAACATGTGTTTTCGTTACGAAAAAAATAGATTTTGACTTGAAGCAAGTAGTCGCAGGAGCAATGCCATTAAAATAAGTAAGTGACACATCTGTTTTTTGTCAAACTTCAGTTCCTGTGAACGCTCGCGTTAGAAATTTTTTACGTGAGCGAGTAACTGGCAAAGTATATATTCCATGGCTATTGCTTCCTAAACCCAAGACTAAGGCTGAAACTTAAGCTGAATCCTGTGCCCAAATCTAAAATCAATGAAACAATGAATCCAACAGTGAAAAGATGAGCTGAGGATAGCGAGCGATCACAAGAAACAGAATTAGTTGTAAATCGAGGCTTATTGTCCTAGAAATAAAAGTCTGCTCAATTTTTCCTTATCCTTACAACGAAATGTATGGGAGTCTTGAAGCTAAGGAAAAAGTAGCTAATCCCTGAGTCATAAAGTAAGGTTGTTGTAATATACGTATTTTGAAATGAAGTTATAGTTAACGTGAGAGGCTGCATTTTTTGTTGTTACATAAAGTCCAGTTTAACTTGTTTATTGTGAATTGAAAAAAATTACGCCTTTTGTATTTATGAATTGTGATTGATTGTTGGTTGTAGCTGAAGTAAAAGGCTGTTTTAGCAAAGGTAAAAATTTTAATTAAACTTTAACTTTCTTGTGTTTCTTACAAATGAGTCACATCTGAATGAAACTCTAAAGACCCCTAAAATATACCTTCATATAGCACTGTAGCGTAATATACAGGTCTGTGGGTCGTGTGGCAAAACTCAAGGCGGCACCGAAATAAATGGAATACATAGATGTATGGGCTTGCTTTAATTCCGCATCGATCAAGATTGGAACGCCTTCTGATTTTGCTGTCTGAAAAAATACTACTTTCATGGTAAAAAAATGAATTACGAACTACATATTGTTTTTTACGCTTTTTACGTTTTTTTGACGTATGTAAAGTTTATAGGTCCGATTATTGACTTTTTGAATAGAGTAAAATTTATATTTCTTAAATCAACGGTATCTATCGTTCTTCGCTGTTTAACAGCCACTGCAGTTGCAGCTAAGGAAATATGAACACGTTCCATTCAAAAAGACGGACACAAAAAAGTTATCAATGAATACCTTGAAAATTTCACGACACAAGGCAAGTCCATGTTCCAACGACTGGGATAAGTCTTTAGAAAGTTCTAGTGATAGCTAAAAATAGAGCAAGTAAAAAATAAGCAGCAAAAATGTTTCACCGGAAAACAATTTAGCAAATAAATTGGCAAAAATGTTTGCGAGAGAATTGAACTGTTTGTGTAATTAAGCAATTTGCTGTTCACAAAGGTTTACCATAATACTAAAACTCATTGGCGCGGATTCACAAATGTACATAAAAACAAAATCTGAGCCGAATAGGTTATCATCTAACATACACAAAGTTTTAAATCACGATGTTTTATTTCAGTGGAAAAGTATGTTTTAAACTGAGGCTAAAGCTAAAGTTTGACAACTTCTGTAAATCCCAATCAATGAGTAAAGGAATAGGTTAAAATACCTAATTAGCTTTTTAGACTAGCTGCCGCCGCAGGAACCTACTTTAAAAAATAACTTACAAGAACAAGATCAATATACTACAAAGCGTCCAGGACCCAATTTATCGAAGCAAAATGTCCGTCATTGAAAATGTTCGTCGCTGAAAATCTTGGATTGATCGAAACATTTTCAGCGACGAACATAACAGCGAAATATATGACAAATGTTCGTCGTTGAAAATGTTCGTCGTTCAAAATGCTTATCGTTGAAAAAGCAACTGTTCGCCATTGAAAATTTTGATGACGAGCTTTGGTCGTTCAAAACATAAAAACGTTCTAAAAGACCAAAGCTCGTCGTTGAAAAATTTTTCGACAAACAATGTTACCGACAAACTTACAACGAAGAACACTTTTAATGAGGAACATTCTCAACGACGATCATTTGTCCTATACTTCAGTGTTATGTTCGTCGTTGAAATTATTTATTAAAATTATTAAAATCAGACGAATATTTTCCACAATCAACCTTTTAAACGACGAACATTTTGCTTCGATAAATCGGGTCCAACTTAAACTAACGAGTGACTTGCTGTTTCCATTAAAATACTCAGCTAGGATTGATCCAGTATTGCTGAATTGACGCTTATTCGTTTCCAGATGCTCCGATAAACCGTTCTGAAATTAGCAAAAATTTAGCTTTTAACCTTGCATTTAAATTAATTGATTTGATAAGGTCACTGCCGCTTACATATTTATGCGATACCTAGATTTACGTTGTACATGTACATACATATATGTAAATTATACTAATAGGTATGCTTCCTTCACATAGTCGAGGTTCCAATACGGTGGGCCTATAAAAGCGCAATTCCGATATAGCGGCGTAATAGTAGCTGTATATGCGCAAACGAATAGTAGGTTTTTAAAAACTGTCCCATAATATTAAATTTATCCGCAGCAATAAGAATTAAGAAACAAGAATTATTCTAATTTTAATCCTGCTAACTCGTTTGATTCGACTATAATCACTTGAATCGGAGAATAGCATTGCCTTGTAAAGACAGGTCTCAAGAGCTATCGTAAAAATTTTACCATTGTAGCAGTCGGCACTACGGATGAAAACTTGAATTGCAACACAGCATCTTGCTTGAAATCTTTGGAGAGACATTTGACCAAATGAATATATTCCAAATATTTCTCAAAATTACGGTCAGTTGCCTTCACGACTTCTGCACTGAAAAATAAGTTAATGCGGATTTTATCGACCCGATATTCGTCGATCTGTCTGGTCAGTGCTATAGACTTAGGACTGGCTTCAAAATTAAATCACAATGTTCATATCAAAAGTATCTACATAATAGTGTCTCACTCAATATATAATACACTAAGTATTCTTCTACATAGAGTCAGACATGACGAGTATGACGAAGTACATAACTCTAGAGTCTAGTTGCATCACCAAGTGCAACACACTCAATCTATTTTGGCGTACTTTTGTGTGAGTCCTCGGTGTCTGTAGCTAACATTCTTCGATGCGATCAGTCCACTAGTTCGATCCTAACTGTCGGGTGTGTAGGTTTCGTCCCTCGCGCGTTTCCACTGTTCCTAACGTGTATTCTTGCACCGATGCCCTGTCCCCGTGTATTTCTATATCAATAAACCTGATTCATTATTCCGTTTCGCTTTATTCCGTCTCGCTTTGTCTTCCTACTGCCCTAGATCACAGTCAGGTCAGGTAGGCGACTGATCTCCTCTCTGCTGGAACCTGGTCAAGTTCACCGCTTGAATTCACACTATTATGTACTCTTGGTTATATGAATAGCATGTCACATCAAGGGCAAGACAAGCCTTTGTACAAAATAGTTTCATCCCTACCCCACTTGTTCGGACAAATCTTCCATTGGTGGCACAATCATACTCTGCAGATTGTATTTCATCAATCTCTCGGTGAATCGATCCAGTTCCTGCCGCCGGGCCCCCGCCACAAAATGAGGGAACATCGTTTTGTTCATCAGCCATGCTGTCAGTCGACGCCCCGCAATAATTTCGCTGGCCGAGCGAATCTGACAACATTAGTTAATTAATTAATTAGTTATTGAACCGTAATAACAGCTATCATCTACTGACAAATTGTAGAGTTTGTAAAGCTTCATTCACATGACGTGAAAAACGCGTGGGGTGCCCCACGAAATTCGACATGGTACCAAATGACACTCTATGAGGCACCGCATGTAGCATCATTCGTGTTCACGTTAAAATTAATATGATCGGTGTCAAACGGTACTCTGGTCAAAATTTAAATACCTAGAAACAAGCTCCTCTGCTGAGTGAGAAGTGGTTACATTGCGAGGCCTTAATGTCAGTATTACAGAGGGAATACTAAACTCGGGGCCAGGAAAACTACGCCGCACTATAGGTATACTATGTTTAGCTGTGCTAAACTGCTAAGGTAATAACCAAGACGCAAATTGGCTTGTGTAACCTACCTGTGCGGCAGCTTTCACAAAAGAGCCCCAAGAGCAGAGTTTGAGCATGAGCCAACCTCGCATGAGCTCGCTGAACGAGTACTCTTGGTAAATTTTCGGGATGGCATCACCTTTTTTGAACACACTAAGAGTATTGGCATTCCTTAAGGTCAAAAAAGGACTGAAACTGTGAATACGTCTGAAAATCATTGCATAGGAAGTTGTAGTGAACTTATCAGTTGAATTTATTTTGAATTATCAAATTGACGACAACTGTAAAATTATACAATTTGATAAAACTTTTTCATTTGTAAGCATAAAATCTGTTATTCTTGGTAAGAATTTCCTACTATATGAAGTATGTATGGGTGATAAAATATGCGGCTGAACGGTTGCCCTACACATCTGTCTTTAGAATATCGCACTTAAGTTTTTGCTGCTGCGCCACAGCGCAACAGCTCATTTAGAATGAGTCTGGGGATCACAGTGCACATTACGTGCTCTTGCTAGTTGCTACCCAGGCCGGTTTATAATTTGCATGCACAGTGTATATATCTAATAAAATTTTGAATTGATGTGTGTATCGCTGCTCATCTAATATGCAAATTAGTTTATTTGCGAAAGTATGAGAAGTGCGCGCCTACAGACATACATACATCACATAACATGTTCTTTGAACTTCAAAATAATCTCATTTTGATGCTTATTATTTCTCGACGCTCGTGTAAATATACGTTTACTTTCACTTATTGAGATTAACGTGAAAAAATGAAATTTTATAATACCAATGCCTTAATAATTAACTTCAGCAACATTTGTTCAAATTAGACTGTACACGTTCTACATCGAATCAATGTCATGTTGAGTACAACAGCACACAATGCACGGAAAGCGCACTCAAAGTTTTGTATCAAACTTTTTGGAATCCAGTAACGTTGGTTTCATATAGATTATGTAATATGTGCTGTTATTATTGCGAACACACACACTCATACAGTATATGCCAAGGTCCGATGCTGTGTACGATCTTTTCATGCGAGCTATAAATTGCTCCCCCATTTATCAAAAGTTTAGCTGCGCAGCAGATTTTTGAATTGGTTAACCTATTCACTCTTGCCATATTTTGTGCTTAATCAGCACTCAGAACACCTTTTGCATACCACTTCTGCTTGTTTATTATAGTATATTAAGTATATTAGTTTCTATTATACATATGAGCCCAAGTTTTTTTGTTCCTTCTAGATTTTTTACAGGTTGGGCCAATCAAGAGACCAAACTAACACGAGACAACATTTACTTTCGACACCACAACTCAACTATACAATGACTCATCAATAATCCATCAGTTTGGTATCAAATCAATCGACAAGCAACACAAAACACAAACCCAGCGGGACAGCTTAACCCTGCACAAACACGAAATAAGGAACTAGCCAACCACAATACAGTATTAACAGCAGACAGTATTCATATCACCAAGAGTACATAATAGCGTCTCATTCTATATAGAGTGAGAAGCTATTATGTACTCTTGATATCACGAAACAGTGTTTGAAAATCTAATTGAACTTCTGGCACTTGGAAAAAATATCTGTTTAATAAAACTGTGAATATAATACACCAATCATGTGGTCGGAAATAGGGACATTTAATGATTGTTGAAATCTGATTGGCTGAGTTATCCAATTATTTTTAGACTGCGGATTCGAAGCTGGTTTTATTCAAAACTTCAGTGGAGTATTATTGATTGACATAATTCTATAAAAACTGAAATGTCTGTAATCAGATCGAACTGGCAAAAGTAAAAAACTTAAAAACACCTGCAACAGTAATGCTAATATTTGGAAAAATGAAAAATTTTTCAATATAAAGTTGACAAAAATTACACTATAATGTAACAGTTAAAACTGAAAACAGTACTCAGACAACAATGTGGCTTTATATTTAGTGTGATCTAACAGTCTGAAAAATCTATAAAGGGCAACAGGAAAATGCTTAAAGATAATTTGAAAACTAAACAACCAGAGCAAATTTAGTAACAGAAGCGTTTAGCTTTTAAAAAATTTTTCCAACAAACAGCTTTTAAAAATTTTTTTCCAACAAACAAATGAAAAGAAGGTTATGGAATCGAATATACATAAAGCTGACGAAATTATGCAAATTCGGATTACAAGTGAATGTACTTGAAGCCAAAAATGGACACGACACATATTACAACATTAATACAAATACACGATAGTGGAGCACGACAGAAGCACAGAAGTTGACTGAATTCGAGAGCACAATTTCATGCAACATGACAACACCGGGGAATTTGGAATAAGACGTTTTTGATTAATTAATTAATGATAAATACTAATTTACTAATATTGAAAAATACTGGATTATAGCCTGATAACTTTTAACTCAAAATTATTGTTCAAACTGTTACGCAAAAACGTGCGCAAAAAAGATTTGCGTTTTAACAGAATAAAATGAAGTAATGAACCAAATTTTGCAAAAAATTTATATTTTTCAAAAAAAAAATAAATCCAATACTTTACGGACAAGTACGATTGAGAAAAAACAAAAAGATAGACAAAAATAAACAATTAAATCACACAAAACCAAGTGTTTCACGAGAATAGATACATACCCGTTTCATAAAAGTATATTTTTATCGGGTGTCGCTAATCTAATACAGTGAAGAACTATAATGTGCAAAATATATTTAGTGATAATATTGCAAAAACCAAATACGTACAAAACGTTCGCAAAATTTTGCCTCAACAAAACGTATAAAATTAAATTAGAAAATCTTTACAATTTTATTATTTATTTAACACCATCGGCTTTTTTATAGAATTACATTGAGTGAACTTCATTAAGAGAATTGAAAATTAAATGCAAAGTAGCCTGATGAAGTCAAATAAAACTATATCAAAAATAATATAACTGACAACAAAAGCACAACATATTATCTTTACACTGAGCTAACATACAACAATAAGAACTATGATACGATTGCGACGTTATAACCCCACTTTTGTTTTTATTTTTATTTTCATTTTGCTGGTTATCAAATATCAAAAGTATCATATTTAAAATCTAAAATTCATATTTGAAATTTTCAGACAATAAAATATCAAAATCATATTCAAGTTGGAAGTATAATTTTCAGTATCATAACAATAGTATACAGTAACGTAGTCAATTAGTCTCCGGCTAGTTGCAGTTTTGACACAAATAGCAAAGATCTCGTCGAAAAACAAACCGACAAATACCTAATAGATGCCAAAACCAACATTTTTTCAAACTCAAATAAATATTATATTTCACATATAATTTCCAAAAATAATAGATGCCAAAACTAATATTTTTTCAAACACAGATATATTATATATATCACATATAATTTCGAAAAACACAGATACTAACAGCATATCCATTAAGTAAGACTTCTGCAGACGATTTCATACCGATTTTATATACACTCACATAAGGATAGGCAAAAAGTAAAAAGTGTAGAATCGTTACGCCGATACCATTAAAACATCACAGCACAACTTAACTCGATGCGTCACTAGTCTATTATTTTTTACTATTGTGAAAAATTGATTCAAGAATCGTGCCATGATTATTTTTTAAAAGACTGGCGGCTGAACGGCATTTGGCTTTAAGTATATCTGTCTCAAACTTAAGACAAACTTCGACTCTTTCCTTGCTCTTAACACAAGAATTTTCACAACGCATCTTCGCATGCAAAACCTGCAGACGAGCCTCATACACTGCGTGATACCAAGAGTACAATACCATGACCCTCATCTTTATTCCCAGGAAGGTGACTCCTGTTAGTTCCGTATGAGTGACTTAACGGCTTGACAAGCTATATGCGGGTTGAGCCTTAAATAACTCGACATATTGACTTTGGCAGACAAATTTCTACCTTCCACAATTATGTGCAAAGCATCTACCGCGCTGCTAAGCTGGCGATAAGGAAGAATGTCATAATAACATGCACTCTTAAGCCCGGTTCATACTTGTCCTTAAGGACACAGGGACAGGGATAAGGACAAATTTTGGCTAGCTGCTGTGACGATTTGACACAAGCGTTTCGGCTAAATTTTTGCACACGATCTGCAAGTGACCCCAGCAGTACTCATGCGAAAAGTTGGCTTATTTGGCCAGGCAGTTTTCTTGGAATCGCTTAAGGACAAAACGATAGGGACAAGGATAAGGACGAGTATGAACCTGGCTTTAGACGTTACATTATTATGAGACACAAAATATACAAGATAAAAGGGCCACAATTTTAAAGCTAGTTTACCACAACTTAACCAGATCATACACAAGAAAAATAATATCAAATATCAGTATTTTTTACCATATTATTTAATTACATATTATTTACTGCGCCAAAAAATAATGAATAATGAATATCCACTATATCAATCATGACTTACAACTACATACATACATAAACTTTCGTTTGCCATTATTCAATTAATTTCAGTATTCAATTTGATTTCATACAGCAGATTCGAAACACCAGTAGTTCTATAAACGTTTCTGAAAATTAATTAATAAATGAATGAATTTGCTGAACATCAATTCTAAACATCTCAGAAACCTTTTTCAAACCTCTCTAAATACCCTACTTCCCTCAATGTCCCTCACTCCCTTGACTTATTTAATTAATGAATTTGCTGAAAAATCAGTTCTGAAAATCTCAAAAACCTCAAAACCTCTCTAAACACCTTATTTCCCTCAATGTCCCTCTCCCTTCAATTAATAAATGAATGAATTGGCTCAAAAATCAAATCTAAAAATCTCAAAAACTCCTCAAAATCCCAATCCCAAAGTTCTCCGTCCCCGCTCTCAGGGCGTCAGTTTGTGCCACTCCGCGATCTGTCTCTTGGGGTTCTGGGTGACCTCGGCCCAGTGTGCCCTCCCCAGACTGGACTTGGCCACGTTGCCTATCTGGACGCGTCCCATGACTTCGTTCTTGGTCAGCCGGTCCCAATCCATCACGTAGAACTCCATGCCGATTTGCCCCAGGCTGTCCACGTCACGACAGGGCAGCTCAAACACGAAGGACTCGTTGTAGACCGGGTTCAGGGTGCGCTTCTTGACGTGACTCTTCTTTTTGGCTATGCGCTCGCCGTTGTACAACAGATAGACCTTGACGTATGGATCTGAAAAAAATTGAAATGAATTTTTAATTTGGTTTTCAATTTATTATTATTATATATATATATATATATATATATATATATATATATATATATATAAATATATATATATATAAATATATATATAAGTTTATTTTTTAGAAATAGTAACAATATATATCTGCTTTATCGTTGACTTGCAATTTTGAATATTTACTATAAATAACCTATTAATTAAATGCAAATGTATCGGGCAAATCTTTTTTGGATAAACCCACGCAACGGGAACCCAGATCTACAAAAGTAGCGCGACAATGATATATTAATATAATTTCGGCTGAGCTTTTAATGAGATCAACCATAGCAAAATCCCTGTAATTTATCTTAGAAAAAGACGTAAGACGCAAAAAAATATCCACAAAGCAGCAAAACATGGTTTTTCAAAACAGCTACAGCCAAATTGATTAATAGCTACATAACAGCTAAATTCATTAATAACTAAGGATATTTTGTTTGAAAGCATGTATCGAAAATACGGAGGAACACTTTTTCGACCAATTTGAGATATAAGAATGGATGCGAATTTCAGACAAAAATTCAAATTACTTATTTTATTAAGAATACAAGACATACAAGTTAAAGCAGCAATCTAAAAAGTTTGGTAATTTGTCCCCTATTAAAATATATATCCTGAAGTTTTCCAGGACGCATAAACTAAGCTTATTTGTACAGGTATTCATTTAAATAAATTAAATCTAATTCGATACTTTTCAATATTTTTAAAGTTAAATAAGGAGTGAATTTAGTCATAGCTGCTGATTCTTATGACTTAATAAATTTTAAGTAAACTGTTCTGTGTAAGTTAATCCAATTTTAGTAAGCATGAAAAACAGTCCCAAATTCAAACTCAAAATTCTAATTGAAAACAGAATCAAGAATATTTTTGGAGCGAAAAACTGGAGAAAATTAAAAAAGGGGGTCAGGGGTCAACGGCAATGAGGGCTGAAAATGCTGAGTGTGATTTTTGTAGAGTTTTTTTTGTTTTTTGTGTTTTTTGCTTTTAATATTAGCAATTTTGGTGGAAACTGATCTCGAAACAAGGAGTGAGAGGGAGTCTAGAGGAGTTTTTTTCCGGGGTGAGAACTTAAAAACCACATCCACAGACCCCTCCCATATATAATGGTAATCTGACACAATTTTAGTAGCAATCCCTCTCTATTGAACTGAAAATATGCCGCGTAACCAAGCACCGACCAATAAACTGTATCATATCATACCAACCATGATAAAAACAAAAATAACTCAATCATTAAATAAACGAAACGCTATCAACTTATATAATTATCAGCCACTAGGGAGTATAATATTATCCAAATTAAGTTTCTAGCTTCTCCCATAGCAAAACCCCATTCATTATTTAGCTGAAAAAAAGTAGTAAACATGTTTACAAGTTCAGGAAAACCTCAGAACCGGAATTTTTCAATGATTAATGGTTAAAATAATTTCCTACTGAGAGCACATTATATACCTTTTTTCAGCTAATTAGATATTATATAAATGAGGGTTCAACGACCTAAGTAGAAAAAATTAGTACTGACTGACGGATTATGGATGCGTTGATTAATAATTTATTATAATCGACAGTTAATGAGCTTTTGTGAGACTCGGCAAAAAAAGTGTAAAGAAATTAGTTTTTTTCAGGTAATAATGCAAAATGGAAATGTCTGGAAAATATTCTAATATAGTCTTTATATTTAATTTATTAAATGGAAAAGAACAGTCTGGTAAAAACAACATTCTAGCATTATATGCAGCTTATACAAATTAAGTCTCTAATACATCTTCGCATTACAAAAACTAAAATAAAGCTTCAGGCTCCTGGTAATTTAAGCCTCCGCTACAGCTTACGCAATTTTGACATCCTCTCAATGTAAAGATAATAAAACATTAAACCTGCAAACTGATACGTACAGTAAAAAATTGGACGCGGTTCAGTCCGCCAAGCCTAGAACACAGTATAAATGTTTGATTTAAAAAAATAACAACTTTGAGATACCCATAATGGAAAACTTAAAAATTAAAACTTGAAAAATTACTTAAAACTTGGATGTAAGCGGAAGCTTCATAGACGATGCTCATGGGTTAATGGCAAACTAAGTTGTAAACTAATCCGTTAATAATCCATCTTATGAAATGATTTTTAGTCCTAGCAAAACCTCTTAATCTAATCCTTAAATCCGCTTAATCCAGTGACCTACCGGCCAGCCCCGTGACATCAAATTTTGGTAGATTCGTGGCCTTGAGAACCACAGCGGTCAGTCGATTTGTGGCCGGCTGGTAGGAAAGTGAGATCAGAATTTCGCCCCGGTTTCGAGCATTTTGGAACTAAAAAATAAAAAAACCATACAAAAAAATACAAAAACCACCTACCAAGAAGCGGAAATATTAATTCTGGAACCTTAAATAATTAAAGTCTGACCAAAAAAATACTGGACCCTGGTCCCTGAGACTGAAAGAAATATGCGATTTAATTACGATTACGAAAAGAACGACTTGCAAGGACCAGAATCGAGTAGTCACAAAAATCATGATACCTGATTAATCTCAGGATTCAGCAATTTCTGACCAAATTTTAATTGTAATTGATTTAATGAATTTTATCTCAATTCGCAACGTGTATCACACGGCCACAAGTGTTTTAGAAAAATACTTGTCCTGGCAAGGATACAAAACTTGTTGTATTAATGTTGCACATTATCCAATAAACACGCAGACTCGACGTAACACACTGGCTCTATATATATACTAAAAAATAGCTGTGTCGCTGAGTAGGTCAGGCATTTGACTACTGAAGCTACCATTATAGTTAACCACTCTATCCAAAAATATATAAAAAATTACCAAGTCCATTTGCTTAAAAAAATTACAAAAAACCAACTTTCAAATTTCTAGCAACCAATGGGAGACTCAGAGAAGCTTCTTTTTCCGAATCGGTCAGATCCACATTGTACAGCGGGCAGAGCACTTCCCCTATGATCTCGTCCCGCGAGTAGCGATCGAAACTGATGACCGCGAAATGCAGGGTGGTGCTCTGGAGTTGATTGAAGTTGAGACCGTAGAAAATAAACTCTTCGTCGTAGACTGGGTTCAGAGTGTTGCGGACGACGCGCGTTTTCACCTTGTGCTGTTTTTCGGGCAACAGCTGCAGCTTGACGTACGGATCCAAACTGGCGCCACCGGTTGCCTGAAAAACAAAAAATATTAAAATTTTAATATTTATTTTTTTAAAAATTAATCTTGGAATTAAAATTTTAATCGCAAGGATATTAATCTTAATCCAGGATACAATTTCGCGAAGCGGCAAAAAATGTGAAAACTAAAAGTTGTAGTACGTTTTGTTTAACAGCAAAAAACTTTGAGCGGATCGCAAAAAACCAAATGGGCAAACCTTACGTAAAATTCAACCTGAAAAAGATTTCGGGGGGGCGCCCCCCTTAGATCCGCCACAGCTCATTCGGAATATTTATAGTTAACTAATTAATGGCGTAGTGAGAAGGTAACTTCATAAAAAATGTTATGAGGGGAAAGATTTTGTCTGATTTCGTTTTTGTTTTCCAACTGCCCGAAACTTTTTTGTTGATCTACGTCACTGTGCATACAGTCACATATGAAGTTTAACAAAAATTTGTTTTGATCTATGTTTTCCACATATTTCTAGTCTATTCACGCACTATTATACAAAAAAATTTAATCTGATGTAATAACTAATAAGTATAATTAATTTAATCTGAGTGTAATCTTATTGTTGTTTGCCGATAATGTAGGTATTAGCCTGCAACTGTTACGCTAATTGCACATAAACCTTAAAGTTGATAAACCAAATCTAAGCTCTACAAAATCACCAAATCTACCAGAACTTAAAAAATGAATGACGCATCGAAACATTGCAAAAAGAGTTTAACTAAATTAATTTAATTAAATTAAATTTATTTATTTAATTAATAATTAATTTAAAGACAATATCACCTGTCTTGCCAGAAAAATCCTAAGCTGACAAATATCGTAAAAAAACTAAAAAATTACAATACTATCTTTTTAGTAAAAGTATCTAGCATCAACAACTTATAAAATATAATTACATACAATGAACTTAAAACAAAAAATCATAAAAGCTAACAAAGAACAGCAAAAAGATTACCGTCTGTTCTTCCGGACACCGAGAGACTTCTCGAATCAGCGGCAAATCTTTCGCCCCATTAATGGTGACCACGAGGGCATTTTTTTCAAAATTATATCTCACATTGAAATTCAACTGCCCCTGTTGTTCCTGAATTTCGCCGCTAGGCTTCCGAACGCAAATGGACTGCTCCAGAGGTTCCATATCAATGGAAGATTCCATATCCGGTGGATAGTCGCTTCCGCACGCTTCCGGATGTGAATCTCCGCTTCCGTCGGAACGCTGACTGACATCCATAAGCCCGGTATTTTCGGGGTATTCGGGAGATTGGACGGGGGAGGGAGACTTTTTCAGACCCCCCGGCCCCGCGGCGGTCTTGAAACTGATGACCGGTTTCACATTTTTCGGCAACAAAAATTGCTTCATGTTGGCATCGTGGATTCGTTTGTGTAGCGAGCGACGGCGAAAGGCGACCAGCGCTGCGATTACCAGAACCACAAACACGGCCGTTCCAGCCAGAACACCGATCACCACTGGAAACGTGGCTGAAATGAACAGACAATAAGGGTGGATTTCACACAGGTGGTTTTACTAAACCATGACTTTACTTTTTTATATGATTTGTACATGATTTCATTACAAACTATAGCCTGATTCATTACGAATTTCGAAGTTTTCTAAAACCATGGCTTAGCTCAGTTGAAATTTTGAACCTGCAGCAGTGCAGCACACATAGTCTTTGTTCTGCTGAAATTTAATATTTAAACTGAGCTAAAATCATGATTTGAAAAAATCTACGAAATTCGTAACGATTCAGGCGATATTTCGTAATGAAATTATGTGCAAATCAAGCAAAACGAACGTAAAACCAATGGTTTAGTAACACCACTTTTGTGAAATCCAGCTTAAATGGCTAAAGTCTGACTGAAAAATGCTGGACCCTGAAAGCATCAAGAGTACAGCGAGTAGTCACAAAAAGCACGCCACCTGATTTTGTCTCAGAGTTCAGCAATTTCTGGTCAGACTTTAGATATAATGAAACTGGCAAGAATGTCTGAATCAGATGAACGTTTTCTGAATGAGACTGCTGTAGGGGTATTCCAATGGATTAGTTTAGTGGGACTAAATAAGTTAAAAAGCATGCAGCAAAATGCTAGTCCTAAAGTTCCTCGGTCCCGGATAAAACGGATTTTAACACTTAGCGAGGTGATGTTTTCTAGACTGAACTAACTTCGTCAGGTATATACGTTACTGTAAAACTTTCTTATATAATACAGCGAGTCTTTTTAGACCTAAATCAATTTAGCACGACAATCGTTTCTAAATGAGCTCGGACGAAAATTAAGTAGGCAACTTCTTTTTAACTTTCAATCCACCATCCATTATTAAAGTGCGTAATTTCTAAAGTCCGATTTCTTTCTATTTCGTAAACCAGTCTTGTCCGATATACCATTTGTAACTCCGACATAAAAGTCCGATCTGTATATATCTATATACAAGCAAATAAGAGAAAAAGAATGGACATTGCGCCGTTATCCAGAGGAGTCATAAAAATATATATATATATATATATATATATAATATTGATATATATATATATATATATAATAATATTGATAAACCATCAGTAACAATCGATAACGAATCAATTATGATCCAAAAAAGGCAAGCAAAAACTCTTACCATAGGAGGCCTTCGTATCATCGGCCAGAGGCGCCATTGGCAAATATAAGCCGGCTGCACAGGCAAAGCTATGTTACAGACTGAACTGAACCAGTCTAAAGAAACAGATCAGAGCCTAGGCTCAACAGAAGTAGAAGTTAGCTAGGACATATACAACATGGGGACTTTGCCATAAGGACATATACTGAGCAGGCTGACGTAGCTAGTGGGGCTTAGCGCCCGTGTATGTCAATAATTTGGATGGCAAAAACAGACCCAGGGGGGTTGGACGTGGAAAAAAACAAAGACTAGCGAGTAGGCGGTGATATCTGAATGTTTTAAGAGGGGGGGAGAGTCATTTAGAAGTTGCTGATATGTCGTTAATTGATAATTTAAAAAAATACAAAATGGTCATACTACTGAAGTACTATGAGATAAAACATCTAAGCTCAAAACAGCTAAAAAACAGATCGTCAAAATACCATACCCCTGTAAAAAATTATATATATGTATATATCGTAATCCCGTGACACTAACCGTCCCCTCCCATCATTTGTAAAAAATGATTTTAATCTACACATTTATTACACAAAGCCCCTCCTAGGCGCCACAGAAGCCAACCAAAAATAATTTAGCATCCTATCTTGCTACAGGCCTTTTGCTGTCGACCTTTCTAGCTATAAAATATGAATTAACGTCTCATGAAATCAGGTACCCCTCCTGAATTCAATTCTGGCAAATGGCTTCTGGCTTCAGCAAGCTGAGTTTTTCTCCAGAATCTATGGTCATATAATATATTCGCAGCATTTATATGACCATATATGTATATCCACTACGTAAGTTGTGTGAAAAACACAGGAAGAGTTCTAGCACAGTGCTAATAGTAGGAGTTCTGTGAATCAATACGAAAATTTCCATGTTTGCGCCTCTAACACTGGTTTTTTCTCTTGACTGTGGAAAATTAATGACGAAGTCGTTTTCAGTCAGACACGATTCAGTCAGGGAGGAGTCTTGAGCTTAATTGGAGTTGACGTAGGAAAGTTGAGTTTATACTTACAGCCCCTTCCTCCGTATAACTCCGCATCCTAAACCATCATCCCTTTCATGTCATGACAAAAAATGCCTCGAAAATATATCTACCTAATATATCGTCGGGTACTCGGGTGAGTTGCAAAAGGACGTAAGTCCACTTTTTGGGGTTTTGGAACTAGCATATACAAAATGTTGCTGTGATGTCGTAGTTTATTGTGGCAAAAAGCTCCAAACTCCAGCGTGCCTTGGTTAGGCAGTTATGGCTTTAGATACCAAAGGACGCAAGTAGCACTTCAAAAAACTAGTTGTTATCAAAAGGACGTAATAGTCACATACGGTAGTCTGCCACTTAAACGCCACATTAGTTACGTCCTTTTCATTTGACTTACATACAATAAAAAGGACGTAAGTCCCACATAGGGCTTTTTACCACAACACCTCTAATGATAATATAGGAGCTTAGACATTGTACCCTGTAGATATCAGTGACAAGCATAGTGAACTGTCGCCCTCGAAAACACAGATTGAGAGTCGACCGTCTTAACCCCTTGGCTATTCGACCTGAAAGCCACATCGATCAGAGCGTACAGATGGGCTGCTGTAACTATAGCTATGTTTCCGTACGACATATATACAGTACGTAATCACTTTTCGCAAAGGATGAAGCTCGCCGTACGCCGACGAACAGGGAACTTTTCTACGCACAGTACTGTAAGTAAGTATGTACTCGAATAGTGTATATAACTAAAGTTTTTGTGTTGTTAGATTACTGCCGCGAAATGTTTCTTTCCTACAAAACCGTGCTTAAAAACTAGTGGTTTTTATAGCGGCTGTTTGCTAATAATCTTTGTCCAAGCCAAGCCATATCACGCAATCGTCATGAGCCGGCCAACAAACAAAGTAATAGAAAACGTATTCAGTTTTTCGGCTATGCAATCACATTTCTATGGTACCTAGAGTATCTACAACCAGGAAGCCCACAATGTGCAAAGGCTATTTGTGGCGAATAACCCCACTTGTGCACCAAAAGCTGATCACCCAGACCGGTCAATATCAGTTTTATGTAGTAAACAGATAATTATTTTGACACTTAGTTTAATTAACTAATTTTTTTTAACCCTGAAAAGGATCAATGAGTTATTTGTAGCAAAATATAATCCTACAAAAACATGTCACTGAAGCTGTCAATTGGGGCACAATTGCATTTTTGGGTTATCTGTCCGTTTCTAATGAGAATGCTGTGCAGTATATAATGGAGTTAAGCCCTTCAAGTTACTTTTACTGACAGCTTAAGTACATAGCGTCAGAAGGACGTAAATCCAAAATCACGTGATATTACTGCCTACACACATGCTAGACACCAGGCACCCTTTGAAATTGCTAAAGCTCGCCAAAAGCTACAACTTTGATACACTAAACATTTAAGAAAAACGTCTCTGTGAAAGGCTGTAAAAGCTAAAAATCTATTTTGGCCTGTATCTCAAAACTTGATTTTTGGACTTACGTCCTTTTAGAACTCACCCGACGATATACACAATAAAAAAGCACATTTTTTCCAATGTATGAAACACACGCATAGGTACAGGTATATATAAAAAAAGTAGGGATGTCGCGGATATCCGCATCCGCATCCGCATCCGCGGATGATCCGCAACATTTTCACATCCGCATCCGCATCCGCATCCGCAAAAATTCTATGCGGATGTGCGGATGTTGCATATTTGGCAAAAATTACTAAAAATGTGGAAAATCAGACGGCATTTTTGATTCATGTGCATGTATATACCAATATTAGCTCTTAAAACAGCAGATTGAAAATCTATTTTAAGTAGGTTTCACTCTCTGGTCACAAATATTTGATGTTGCGGACATATTTGAACTAAGTTTTGCATGTTTGAGACTAGTGTACTAAGTTGTAAAGCAATAATTGTCGAAACACTGAACAGTTTTAAACTTCGCATTTCGCATGTATTCGTAGATTAGAACGAATAGACGCGTATTAGAGTACGTATAGTGATTATATACACCAACCAAAACCAATGGCATCAAGTAACCAGAGGGTCACGCCAACAGTCTTTGAGTTAGCACAAAGTTAACCAATAGCGTTTTAATAAACTGTTAATGACGGCGCATGGCTTAGAAGATATAATGAATGCACAACTTTGATACAAATTGTTTTATCCAAGCCTCATTCCTTAGTACTTGCCTTCATACTTGCTCTTTTTAATATATGATGTATTTTTGGTAAATTTTTTTTAAAAAATTCGGCTCATAACTTGTTTAGAACATATTCTAAAAAGATCCCCATCCGCATCCGCATCCGCGCGGATGTCAGAAGTCAACATCCGCATCCGCATCCGCATCCGCGGATGTCAAAAAAGTCACATCCGCGACATCCCTAAAAAAAAGTCAAGGAACCCCTCCCTCGTAAAACCAACAATATAATTCTCAAAATAAAACAGTTCCTATGCCCGTAAACAGAACAAAATAATTTTTCTTCCGGCTAAAAATCTCAAAAAAAACTCGCCGAACTTTCCGCCCCCTTCGGGAAGAGAGCAAAGCAGAGTTGGGTGCCATATGGGGTCGACAAACGCACTAGTACGGCCAAATTCTATTTGAAATATGCCTAGAAAATCAACCTTGGTCTTAATAAAGCCAATTTCTTTAGCAAACGGAAGCTATATAGCGGAATATACTTCTGGAATAGTCTCGGCTGCAGAAAAAATAAATTGGAAATATAATACAGGGAGCCAATTTAGTTGTACGTTCGCCTAACGAGTTTTGTCATGGGCTTGGTACAGTCATTCACAGATAAGTTCATTAGTATTTGTCGGGAAGGACATAGGGACAAAGACAAGGACAAAACATGTCCTTAAGGACATATGGAGTTAGAGACATAATAAACTTAATTATGAACTTTGGTCAGCTGCTGTGAAGAATTGACGCAATTGCTGGAATTTCAAGCACCTACTAAACGGTTGACCAGAAATTGCTGAACTCTGAGACAAAACAAGTGGCGTGATTTTCATGACTACTCAGTGTCATTTTGATGTAAACTGCGCCGTCGAAATCGAAAATGTTGAAAATGTACTACTGCAACCCTTGACAGTTTTCTTATAGATTAGGGCTGGGCACGGTTACACGGTACGAAACGTGTACACGCGTGTAACCGTGTACACGCTAAGCTTAGCGTGTACACGGTTAGGGGTCACTATCCGCGGTTACTTAGCGGTTACAGAGTGTACACGTTAAGACACAGCAACCGCGGATAGTGTAACCGGTTACTCTAAACGGATAGTGTAACCGGTTACTCTAAACGGATAGTGTAAACGGTTACTCTAAACGGATAGTGTTCCAATTTCGTGTACCCGTTAAGAAAAATGTTCGCTTGGCTGTTGGATTTATGCAAATTAGCCTACAATCGTGCGCAAGCGATTTGCCTGTGTGTTATTCCATATACGCATTTGTGTGCAAGCTATATTCTTCAAGATATATAAAGGCATTTATACTGACAGCTCAGCATTGTCCCAGTAGCTCATATGGTAGCATGCTGGTCTGAAGATCTAGAGATGGGTGGTTCGCATCTTCCCTTGGTCATTCATCCCTCCCTCTGCTTCTTGACGTTTAATAACCGTGTAACCGTTTAGTAACCGTGTAACCGGTTAGTAACCGTGTAACTGTTTAGTAACCGTGTAACCGGTTAGTAATCGTGTAACCGTTTAGTAACCGTGTAACCATTAGTAACCGTTTACACGGTTAGTATCCGTGTAAACGGCTACACGGATACTTAGCGTGTAAACGGTTACACGGATAATTAGCGTGTACACGCGGATAATTGCAGTAACCGTTAATCAGCGTGTACACGCGGTTACTAGCCTTCGAAACTAACCGTGTACACGGATAGTGATTTTGTACTCTGACTCGTGAGATTTTAGCTGCCTCACGCATTCATTCTAATTGCCAACCTCATTTGAAAAAAATATCGGAACCAATCATATTGGAAAGCTAAACGACATACATGTAACGGGGTCAAAATTTGGGGAGGCCTCTCTGGTACGATTTTGTGGACCCCACCCCCGAAGACGTGCGTCTAGTTCCTGTGAATGAGCAAATACAAATCTCGTTATAGAGGCAAGAAATCTCAGTGGTTTGGTAATTATTTTGTTCGTCTAAGCCTAAACTACTAAACCTAAGGCTTAGCATGAAACAAAAATTCAGTCCTCAAAGCCTGGCCTATCTTCAACACATGCTCGTTCACAGGAAATAGACAATCCACCCCCGAAGGACCAAAAATACATCAAATTACGTGAAAATTTCAAAAACAGTAGTGTCATTTTTTACTAGTTTTCTCACATTTACTGGAACTTACTCTCCGGATCTCGATTTCGAAGGGGGGTCCCCCTCTATATGCTAAAGGGTTAGTACAGTATCGGCGTATCGCCTGCGTACGACATGATAAACTAGTCCAGTGAAATGGTTTGTTCGGTTTTGCAGCTCTTTTATACTGTAACTTGTACTAAAGTCTGACCAAAAATTGTTGGACCCTGAGACAAAAAGAAACACGCGATTTCATTACGAAAAGAGCGACTTGCAAGCATCAAGAGTACAGCGAGTAGTCACAAAAATCACGCCACCTGTTTAGTCTCAGGGTTCAGCAATTTTTGGTCTGACTTTAATTTGCATAGCGGGTTCATCATTATGCAATTAGCTAATAAAACTTAACTACTTGAAGCCATGAACACAAACGTTAAGCAGAAAGTTGCTTTACATTTTAATCAGTATTGAGTAACAGGAAAATGAGACCATTTAGAAGTAGTGTACAAAATTTTATTCATAGCATAGCACAATACTAATATTCGATACAAATCGGCAGAGTCAACAATATCACCCTAAGGCTCGGTTCATACTGATGTTTGCATCATTTTGTCCATAAACAGTTCCAAGAAAACTGACCGGCCATATTAGCCCATTTTTCCAGAAAAAAAGCTGGCTTTCGGTCCAAAAAACAATTCTATCGATTTTTTAACCAAAACAATTCTTCTATCGATTCTGCACAGCTATTTACAACACAATTTAGTTGGTTCCTTACGTCTAAAGTCGTCTATGAACCAGGTTTTTTACTCAGAGAACAATTCAATGGCATTGAATTTACTGTTTTCTGGCTTGTACAATACGATCCAAGTCAAAAGTATGATTATACCTATGCATTCATGATGCAGATATTATACTCTTGTTACGAAATACAAAAAGGCAACGTATTACAAGGAGTGGCAAAATTTGTTATATCAGAAACAGCAAAACCAAAATTAAACCATGTAAAATCGCAAAAAAACAATGTAATATACACAAAACTCTAAAAATTAATACGAGTCAAATTCAAATGATGATATTATATCAGTGTTAAAAAACAAGCGAAGTCTATACAACATGCGTCGTAGCTCATATTCGGTAATGAAAATTAAGCATTGACGAAAGTAATTCGGGTTTTGGTATCGTTGAGCATTAAAATATTCTGGTTCTCATAAGTGGTCAGAAATTCAGTGAATTGCTCACGGGTGTAACCTGAAAAAAAGAATAAAAAATCCAATTACCAAACAGAACTATAATGAAAACCATCAAAAAACAAAAAGTACGTCCTTTCTTGTGATTCCGATTTTTTCCTTATACTGATTGACAATACTTGTAAAAAACAAAAATCAACAATATATATATTATAATCAAGTTCTTATAAATACCTTTTGCTTGACATTTAGCCCAAGCTTCTTGTTCAGAAATTTCCCAGCTATCAGCTTCGCGAGTTCGCAGCAAATCCCGAACGGTGGAATACATCACGTCCATCGGATGTAAATTCCTAAAAAACACATTTTATTAAACCACCAGATTCTCTGACCACCAACCAGGGTTTTTTTTCGGTCCACAAGTGGGTCCAGACTCAAGTTCTCTTAACTGGACCCAACAAAACTTAACCTGACCCAAGCCTGACTTAAGGGCGTAGCCAGGGGGGGTGACGGGGGTCGCGACAAGAAATTGTCAACAAGGGTCCCCCTTTGATTTTTATCGCCCCGCCAAAAAAAATTTCTGATACTTCTCCAATTGACCAAATTTTGCCTAAAAATCAAAAATTCTCTATTTTTTTCCTGGGGGCTGCCGCCCCCAGACCCCTGCAACTCTGTGGCTGACTAGTCCTTGTTATTATCTTGCATCAAAGCCTACGCATGTCTACAAGAGTACATTATGCTGAATTTACTTGTGTAATACACTGTCTGATGTGACGTTCCCATCTTAATTTTAATTTTCCTGTCGGAAAAAAATTCTGATGCGTCTCCAGTTGACCAAATTTGGCACATATATTCTTGACCCAGTCTGTGCTTAACTGGACCCAACGAAAATTAACCTGACCCAACATGGACCCATTGTCGATTTCGAAAAAAAAAACCCTGGCACCAACTAAGGTCAGGCTTAAAAATACTATAAACATACCAACAAAAAACGGCTGAAAAGTAAGTCATACTTTGCTTTTTGATTATCCTTGGCGCAGAGTGAGTTTTTGGACATTTCGGTGAGTCGCAAGGCTTCCACGATGTCGCCTTCCGCCACCTCATCGCTTAGACGGAGTCGAGCCTAAAACGAAAAAAACAAAAATAATAAAAAGTAACATATTTTTAGAAAAAATACAATACCACGAAATTAAAGAATTAAACAATTAGAACTTACGAAAACCGATGAAATTTGAGGTAGTGTCATAAAAACGACGGTGGATTTTTACTGAAGTAAAGACAGCATTGAAGTTGCCCTAGGAGGGACCACCCGAACCACCCATCTTTGAATTTCCAGACCATTTGAGCTACTGGGCCACTGCTGAGCTGTCGTTAATTCCTTTAAGTATCTAACGAGGCTTTCTCATTCCACAGTAGTATATATTATTACAAAAATTATCACCATTATATTAGGACAGAGAAAGTCCCAAAAATGTGACTGGAGAGGCCCCGCCCCTTTACACGGATGAAAGGGGGATGGGGGGAGACACCTCACCCCCTTAAATCGAGAGGCCAGGGGGAGGGTCCACAAAAAGTCGGGGAAACTTGAGAAAAATGGATTATTTTGAAAAAAATTTAGGATAGTTTCGTCGACCAGGGGAGGAAGTCTTTAAAATTTGGCCAGAGAGGTCTCCCATTTCAAATCTAAGCTGACCAGCGCAGTAGACAGACGCAGTAGTCCCAGCAGAGTCCGTGCGGAGGTGTAGGTACTGTTCTTGCTGTTGTTGCGTGCGTCGCGTCGAATCTCCACGTAAGTGTCCACCAGCAGCTGCGTTAAGTGTTCCGGAATGGACGGCTGTTTGCGTTTGCACATTTTGATGTAACGGCTAAAACAGGATGATTTTCAGTTTCAAAAAATAAAGCCAAGAAAATAATCGCGCAAACTAACTATTGACTATTAAATAATTAATTAATTACTTAATTAACTATTAATTAAATATTGACATAAATTACTGCCGCGATGGCATGGGCGGGCTCTAGAGTATAAAGACCCACAACACTCCAATTTACGACCATTTACAATTAAAAGCATTAGTTAAGGCTATAGTTAATACCTCTCATGTAACAAACATAATATTGATTCATGTTAATACTGTTTCCTGGGTATTTTAATTTTGATTTTTAACTTTTAAAATTTTATTAATATGTTTTCTGCCTAAAATTAATAAAGAAACATTTTTCATTACAATCTCAAAGAACTTCATCAAAACACATTAAATTGCAAAAATTATAGCTTATTAAACACAAATTCAAACAAAAAGCTTTACCGTAACAAATTAGCCGGTATGTGAGCTTTGGCACCCACGGGTTCTTTACCGGTGCGGTGAACCTCGGCAACGTGTTCGGCCAGTCTGAAATACAAGCACGCCTGATGGCTGATGGTACCATAAAAAGCCTGTTGAAAATGTTAAATTTCCTTTGGATGTTAAAAATTTGGAACGAAAGTTACTCATAGTGCCAATTTCTGATCTAGAATTGGTATCTACTAATCAAAAGCACAAGGAAAAGTTTCTGATCAGAAAGTAGTATAAAAACACTGCTGATCTGGCATTTTTTCAGTTTTGCAAGTGGAGCGGGGGTTTGAAAATATTTCAGTTCCACCCTAGTCGCCTGCTGCGGTTAAGGTAGCTAAAACTGCAAACCATCAATGATTTCACACAACTGTATTCATTCAATATAAAAACTTGAGATCAATTCATAAATCATACTTACACCTTGCAACAGTATTCAACTCGCCAAAAAATCACGCTATATCTGAAAGGGGCGAGAAACGTCATTTTCCACAACAACACAACAGACATACGACTGCAAGTATGAATCCACGCTTACTTGAGATCCTTATCCTTATCGCACACATCCTGAATCAGCCAAAGCAAGTCGAATCGAGACAACAGGGCGGCCGGCAGTTGGACATTTTGCTCGATGGTCCGGCGCGGGTTGTATCGACCGTAGGAGGGATTGGCTGCTGCTAGGATGCTCACACGCGCGTTTAGACGCGTCATAATGCCGCCCTAAAATCAACATTGCTTTTGAAAGCTAGAACAGTTTATAACGACATATAACACCTATTAATTCTATACCACCCAATTTATTAATAACTTAAATCTTTATCTACCTCGCTTTCAAATACGTTTTAATTTCAAATACAAAAAT